>JARYGA010041895.1:0-43300 GCA_030545235.1 Helianthus tuberosus
AAAAAAAACAGGGCAGTTTAAAGGTGATTCGTATGGAACAAATGACACCTAAATCAACCACACATTCAAATATAAAATAACAGAAATCTTCATACAATGTTCATAAAGATTTTGAAATTTAGGGGTGTACTCACTGAAGGTGAAGGGTCGGCGTCGGAGTTGCAGGTGG
This sequence comes from Helianthus tuberosus, assembly GCA_030545235.1. Taxonomy (NCBI): domain Eukaryota; kingdom Viridiplantae; phylum Streptophyta; class Magnoliopsida; order Asterales; family Asteraceae; genus Helianthus; species Helianthus tuberosus. Next base: position 170 of record JARYGA010041895.1, read on the forward strand.
CGTGAATGCGGTTGCTGGTGGCGTCAATCGGTGGGTGGTTGTAGGGATGTCGTGGTTGGGTTTGGGGGACAGTGGAAGGTGAAGGGGGTCGGCGTCGGCGTCGGAGTTGCAGGTGGCGTGAATGCGGTTGCTGCCTGCTGGTGGCGTCAATCGTTTGGTGGTTGTAGGGATGCCGTGGTTGGGTTTGGGGGAACTGTGAAAAGTGATGTTGGGTAGGGGCACTAAGGAGTAAACTAGTGATTTTTCACTTTTTTTTTAATAATAGTTAAAATTAGTTTTTTAGTACATAAAACATACATTTGTGTTACAAACATTGATATAAGGTAAATAAATGAGTCGTATGGATGCTTAGAACTTGTGTTGTTCGCATCGTCAAAGACTTGCTAAAACTGTTATGACATGATTTGTCGGCCCTAATCCACGTTAAGGACTATCTGAGAAACGATAATACAAAAGATAGGGCTATAACTGTAATTTTAGAAAGTTGAGGACTGTATATGAAATTTTATCAAACCACAAAGACTATCCAAGCATTTATCTCAATTTATGTAAAAGTTCCTACTAGAGCACGTGTCAAACCTCAACATTCATTAGCTTGTAAAGAAATCAAAAATTTGTATTCAATTGCCAATATTCTATCTTTCTATACGAATATTAACCAAATAACATCCCATTTTATATAAGAAATACTAGTTTAAGAACCCGCAAGCTTCGCGGGTTGGTAAAAGAAAATTTCTTCATTATCACCGTTGACATAAATATTATGATTTTATACACGTTAAACTACAAACGAATATATTAGAGTACAATAAAAATTGAAATACATGAATATGCAACGATCACAATTTGTTGAAAATCTCCTTATAAACCACATTAGTTGTTTTATCTGTAGGTTTGTCGTTGTTGTCAAGTATTAGTAGTTTGACTCCATCTTGTGTTTTTATCCTTTATTAAGCAACATACAACATGAGAGAATACGGGCTGTTTCAAGTACCCGTGTGTTACACGATTGGTCTCAAAGTAAATTACATTATTAAATAATGTCAACACATATCAATATCTTTTGGATAGGGATAAACGTGATACCCATTCTGTACCGAACCGGTACCAAAAGTATCGGTGCCAAAAAAATGGGGAAAATTAGTACCGGTACCGAATACACCGGTTCAGTAACGGTACCAAATGCTCATTCCTACTGTTGGACCTATCACTACTTATTTTTTTTTTGTTTCCTCTCGATTTCCTATCGCAAGTGCCGGTACAATAACGAACAGAACTAATACGGAACAAATCCCCATCAAGGAATCTCTTAATGTTATATAATTAACATATAACATTTCTTATCATATTGTACAAATGTTAGTTTAAAAAATATATATACAATGCAAAATATAAATAGTCAAATAAAAGATATGTGTTAAAGCAATGGCCGAAATAAGTTTTGTAAACTTACATCAATTATTTTTTTTCGTTGAATATTTATGTTATAACATCCATTATTGTATCATAATTATCACTAAAATGGTCATAAACATCATATGCCATCCAATAAAAAGTATTATATAAATATCAGTTAAAAAAAGGTGATGAGGGTAAGTAAAGAATGTAAGTCAATCGAGCCCTTGAGCCCACTATACTTAGCAGGGTTGTTTGTCATCAACTTCATTGTCCTAACCCCTAAATCTCTCAAAATATGCATATGGTTGATTGACATAAATTTCAGAATAATAAGTATAATCAAATGATATAAGAAATCGGAAATTTGGGATATCAACATTCGACTCTTTATCCTTATCAGGTCAATGGTAAAAGTCGAAGAGTTTAATTGAAAACGAAACGGGTCATAACATACTAAAGTGTAATTTTATAGAATACAAACTTAATCACTTAATCAAAACTGTCTATCTATTAAAGATTCTTGAAGGACAACATTTTGAGTCAACCCAACTCAATTTGTACCAAAGATTACCTTTTGGACCCAAATATATGTTGACCCGTTACGCATCCCGCCTAACCTGGCCATCTTGCCAACGACACCTATATGTCAAATCTAAAAATTAGTATAACAATTAATAATTCAACAGAAATAAAATAAAACTATTAAATTAACTCAAATTCATGTAAATTTTAATTGTAATCTTCTTATTTTTTTTATTTTTTATAGAGTAAACTTCTGTTTTGCTTCTTGTGGTTTGGTCGTTTTAACAGTTTTGCCCCAATCATTTAAAAATAGCCATTTTCCTCCAATAGTTCACTATGTTTTTTTTTCCATTTTGCTCACCGCATCTAACTCCATCCAAATTGTTTGTTAACTAAAAGGGTATTTTGATAACTTCAAGCATAAAACTAATGGTATTTTAGTAAAACTACAAATAAAGATTATATATTATATAATTTCAAAAAATTGACCAAAAAGACGACTTCTTACACGTTGAGCAGGTGACTGACTCACTGCTACACCAGTAACAAAATGCAAGTTGTTTGCTAAGTTCATTCTTAAATGCATGTTATTGAGTCTCAAATTAAAAGTAGAGAAAAGTTAAAAATCAAAATATCAAAATTCGGAAATTAAATAAAAGCATAATTAGTCCAACTCATTGTAGGATGCATTGTAAACTTGATCCAAAATACGGGTCTTATGGGTCACAACCTCACTTCCCCATTAGTAGTTATTGGTGTCCATACTCAAGGCCAGCCCCTTGACATTACTACCACCAACTCAACCATTGGAGTTGGTGGTGGTAATGTCAACTGGCGGGTAGGGATGAGCGAATGGTACCGGGTACCGGTTCGGACCCGATATCAATACCGAATTTCATGAATTGGTACCGATTCGGTACCAACATTTAGCATTTGGTATCGAACCGCACTGGATATATTCAGTATATTTTTTGGGATTTTCGGTACCGGTTGATACTGAGCTCATCCTTACTGTAACCCTCCTAACAGTCTAATTGCTGGAATCTTGGTATCGGGTGTTAAGAAAGATAAAAGCTATGACGAAATAGTTATAAACAAACCACAACTAAAGTTGTTGTTGCCTCATTGAGTTGTGCAAGTGATAATACAATTCTGCGTCTACTTGGGAAGGCAATTCCGGAATGCTCTGCATGAGTTTCTTGCTTTTTCTCCTGGTCGGCTTCTGAATCTAGAGGAGACTATAAAAGCTAAAATTTAACACATGCAAGCTTCTCAAGGGTACCTTCGTTAACTTCCATAAGTACTTAAACTTTCCTCACCAATGTCTCCGACCATATGTTTTGAAATCTTTGTGGTTGTATCCGAGAGTCCTGTCGGAGATGTAAATATTAATAACATTAGTTCGTTGAACTGTATAAAAATATGATAACATAAATATTAAAAAAAACATGTTACGTGCCCACCCCCTTGATACCCCTACCCACGTAGACCATGCATGACTCCCATGACTTCTTTATCTTTCATTATTCATGTTTGTTTTACAGTTATTAGAGTAGTGGGTTAGGTAGTTATCTTTGTGGTTAAGCCTATAAAATGGCATGTATGTTTATTGTTTTATTATGAATGAAGAATATGAAAATCTAATTATCTCTCTAAAGTTCTTTCTGGCTTCCGCCTAATTTCTTTGGATCATTTGATTACGAGTTGGTTCGTAACAATACAACGGAAAAACTCATCAAGAAAAGCGGCCATACATCTAATTTTCCTTTATTTCAATGTACTATATCTTTAGACCCTATAACTGGTATCTTGTATTTAAAACAAAAAGATCCGGTTTTTAAATTTGTTTTTATTTATTTTATAGCGTTCTTTAAAAACCAATAGACTTTTTTTTGACAATATGTGGTTAAATTTCTCACAGTTTGTGGTTATTAAATATGGTCATTTTTTTAATCAACCTGTTTAGAACCGAACTTATATTGAACCGGGCCCATTTTGACCCGAACCTTTTCACCCGAACCAAATTGAAACAATTATTAGTTAGGGGCTGTTTGGCAACATCTGAATGGTTAAGTGCTGAACCAGTAAGAGGTCTGAACCATTAAGTGCTGAACCAGTAAGAGGTTTGAACCATTAAGAGCTTGTATAATGCTTAATTGCTCAGAGGCAAATGTCTAACCAATTCAGATTAGAGGTCTTAACCATTCAGACTTTGTATAAAACTTAATCATTCAGAGGCAAATGTCTGATCCATTCAGACAATTGTTCATGAAACAAAGAGTCTGAACCATTAAGTGCTGAACCAGTAAGAGGTCCGAACGATTAAGAGCCTCATTAAGAGGTAAACAAACAGCCCCTTAGCCAATTATGATACGAACCCATTTTGACCCGTTACTCAACCCAACCCACCAAAATCAAAAGAATTAAAATAGAGAAAAATAAAAAAAAATGCTTCCATAAGGATATCCAAGAATGTGGTCAAGATGACATTTCAATTCTAACATTGTTCATATGCCTGCAGACAAACATATATACCATATATATTATCTAAAATAGCAAAGAGCATGACAAATTAAAGTAAATGAATCCATGGAAGGACTAGTTCAACAAAAGATTTAAATCATGAGGCTTTGCATCTTATATCTCACCAAAGATGAGATATATGGACCAAACCCTCCAAAAGGGACGACATCGAGACTTGTAACCCAAAAGCTTGAAAAACAACGCCGACACCAAGATCCATCTAATTCCCTGAAATACATATAAGTTTGAAAACAATCAATAAAAGTTGAGCGAGTTCATGCGTTTTGAGTGAGTTCCAAATAATCTTTTAAACATTTGAGAGATCTTTTAACAATAGGTATGTAAAGCGTCTATGAACAGATCATTAATGTTTTGCAAGGACATTAATATGTGTGGCGACATAGGAAGCACTCAAACCTAGCACCGGTCCACTCGGCTGGAACAACAAAAGCACTACATGGCCACACAAGGACCTAAGAGTGGGGCTCGCTACACCCGATAGATCTACCACCTTTGCCCCTCGGTCTTAAACAAGATTAATGGTACTTAAGAGAGATACTATTCGCTCACATGATCTAACAGTTCATTCCCTTACTAAACCATACCATCGAGACATGTATTTCACCCCGAGAGTTATAAATCCGAAAACAATTAAGAGAAAAGGGGGACATGAACTCACAAGTTTGCGTCCGTAAGAGTGTGAATTTGCTGTACACTCTAATTGGTGATGATAAAGTTTATTCAAACAAAGATTTTCTGATAAAAAATGTAAATCAATCTTTAATCAGTAAAGTTTTTGAAGATTCGACAAGTAGGTTTTTAGGAAAGTCGGGTTCACGAATTGTGGTAACATAATGTCCTCCGATTCCAAAGGCCGAAATTCGAAAACAATATGGCAATAAGAAATTACCAACAAAGAAAATTCAGCAAAATCACACTAAACCTAAAGAAAAATCCACAACTCAAGGTCGAAAGGAACAAAACCAGAGGAAGAACAAAAATGTGAACTTTGTGAAGTCGAAGGGAACAGATAAACTTGAAACATTTGCAAATAAATCTAACTTAGATCATGTTAATCAAGTTAAAATGTTGAAAAGAAATGGTCAAAACAATTCAGGACCAAGTACCTCGCAATCACAAAGTTCATCACCAAGATATCAACATGATACTTCGGGGTTTGTAGAACGAAGATCATGTTTCAAGTGTGATAAAGTTGGACATATTATTCGAAATTGTCCATATCTTCATAAACTAAAAGCCAAAGTTGATGATCCCCGTGAACAAAATTACCCAAAGCGACCTGTTTCTTCAAAACAAGATCCCCGTCTTGTAAAAGAAAGGGAAAAGTAACAGAAACGCCAACAAGTCAAGGTAATTAAGAAAGCAATTAAAACCGTCGTGGTTCACAAACAACCTGTTTCCGTTAAACCAGAAATTTCTAAAACTTCTAATAATCACGAAGTTACGATTTCGAAAATTCAAAGTGATAAAACACAACCGACTTGGAAACCAAAAATGGTTACTAATTCAGGGGGAGCATCACAATTTCCTAACCATCAAGAAGTTGAAATAACCTTTGTCGATGAAAACGGAAGACCCAAGACCACAAAGGCTTGGGTCCCCATATCCAACTAATCATGTGAGTTCATGTACAGGATGTTCCAGGAGGAACTTTCAGCAGTCATTGGATTGTTGATAGTGGGGCATCCAGGCACATGACAGGCGACATGAAGCTTCTCTACGACGTTAATCTATTAGAGGTGGTTATGTTGCTTTTGCTGGAGATAAAGGCGGATATATTACTGGTGAAGGAATGGTATCCAACGGGTTTGCAGAATGATTGGTCCTTCGCGTTTTACGTATCATAGGAAGAACCAAAATCTTTGAAAGAAGATTTGAAAGATAATTCTTGGGTGGAAGCTATGCAGGAAGAACTGCAGCAATTCAAGAAGCTAGGTGTCTGGAAACTCGTTGATAAACCTGATGATTACAAGAAGATTGGTACCCGTTGGGTTTATAAGTGCAAAAAGGATGACCGTGGAGTAGTCATTCGAAACAAAGCAAGATTAGTCGTTCAAGGTTTTCCTCAGATTGAAGGGATCAACTACAACGAAGTTTATGCACCTATTGCACTTCTTGAAGCAATTCGAATCTTTCTAGCCTATGCGTCCTTCAAAGGATTCAAGGTATACTAGATGGACGTGAAAAGTGCATTCTTACATGGTGTGGTTGAAAAAGAGGTGTATGTCGAACAGCCTCCAGGTTTTGAAGATCCTATTCATCCTGATCGGGTTTAGTTGCTGAACAAAGCTCTCTATGGTCTACATCAAGCACCACGAGCTTGGTACGCAACCTTATCTAATTATCTGCTGGAGAATGGATTTCGAAGAGGTCTTATCGATTGCACTCTTTTCATCAAAGAACAAGCTGGATATCTTCTATTCGTACAGGTATATGTAGATGATATTATATTTGGTTCTACTAACGATGTTTTGTGTAGGAACTTTGAGCGTGTTATGTAGGAGAAATTCGAGATGAGCGCCATGGGGGAAATGACTTTCTTTTTGGGCCTACAAGTGCAACAAACGAAGTCTGGGATATTCATCCATCAGACTAAGTATGTCAATGACATCTTGATCCGATTCCAGATGTCCGAAGCAACGCCTAGTGGTACCCCATTTCAGCAAAATAACGGAATTAATCCAGACTTGAAGGGTGACGTTGTTAACTCTTCATTTTACCGCGCAATGATCGGATCTCTTATGTACCTCACAGCATCAAGACCAGACATAATGTATCTTACGTGCCTGCTTGCCCGATATCAAGTCAACCCGAAGGCCTCACATCTTGCAGCTGTGAAAAAGATTTTTCGCTTTTTGAAGGGATGCCCGGAGACCGGTCTATGGTACCCTAGGGATGATAGCTTTGACTTGATTGCTTTCAGTGATTATGATTTTGGCGGATGCAAAATCGACGGCAAATCCACAACGGCTGGATGTCAGTTTTTGGGAAATCGCCTAGTCACATGGCAGTGCAAGAAGCAGACTTGTGTTGCTACATCAACATGCAAAGCTGAATACATTGCTGCCTCAAGTCGTTGCTCCCAAGTCCCGTGGATTCAACAACAAATGCGCGACTACAGCTTTGAATTCCTATCTACTCCTATTTTCGTTGATAATTCTGCTGCCTTACAGTTCACTAGAAATCCTGTGCAGCATTCAAAGACCAAACACATCAAAATTAAGTATCACTTCATACGTGATTGCTCTGATAAAAAGCTTATCGATGTTGTTAAGGTCCACACCGATGACCAACGTGCCGACCTTTTTACCAAAGCATTTGACAAATCATGATTTGACTTTCTATTAATGGTAAACGACATTAAGGTCAAGCCAGAGTAAAACCAACATCGAAAAATCATTTTTGTAAATATTTTTTTGTGTTTTCTTAATTTCTCATACTTTTTGCATTTTAGGGGGAGTAAAAACGAAAAACACAAAAACAATAGAAAAACAAAAATGAGTTTCCGAGCGAGAAAAAGAGAAAATGATAGTACATCAGTGGTCTGTCGAAACCTCTTTAAACCTAAAATGAACAACGATAAGCAGCTCTATATAATATGTATCGGTAGGCGCACAATCATTTTAAAGTGTGCAGGGTGATATAAACCTAAATCGACTGAAGACCGTGTGGGGACCGCTCATTGGCATATGGTCTTAGTACCGAAATTTCGTTTGAGAGATTGGCGAGGTTCTGAGATATCTGGTTTTTATGTTGTTTATCATCTGGGTATCATGGTTGTTTCTTTTACCGAAATATAACGGAGATGAAGTCCAGATCTTCCATGATACCATACATACGTGTACATACTACATATGACCTCAATAAGTGATCAACAATCACATGTCCACAAAAATAAGTAATAATATATCACAGCTTTCATGCGGGAGTCAAGTTCGTCTCTTTGTCTCTACGACGGTACTAACATGTTCACGAACTTGCTCCTGTGCCCTCATGCATATGAAAATCAAGTTCCTCATCAATAAGTGATTCTATCACATACGGCTTGTTTTCAATAAAAAATAAGTGAGTATCTCACATCTTTTTATACGTCAAAACAGATGATAAACGATATACTTACCGCTAAGATGAACTGTCACTGCCCCAGCCCCGGTTTGACCCGGTCAGGAGCCGCGGGACAGGAACCCGTGGTATTGATTAATGTGACAGCGGAAGACTTTTAACAGGATCTTTTAAAACAGGAAAATGCCTGATAATTTTATTTCATACTTTCGGGATTAAACCCCGTAGTTTATGATACCGTGATTTCACTGGGAAATCCTTATTTTTACAAAACATGTTTCTTATTTATATTGAGCCACTTCCTCAAGCTTGTAGTGCTTCACGGCACTTTTCCTGGATTACAACAGATCACCTGAAACATGTTTGAAAAAGGTTTTATCAGCGGGAAATACTGGCGAATCATTCTTTTTACTTAAAATGACACGTTGTTATAATTTACAGTATTAAGAGCGATTACAATGTTTATATATCAACCATATACCCACGGTATTTGTCACTCGACCATCCATTGGCTATCTCGTTGTCCAATGGTGTCTGTGACTATGGTCATATCACCCCTTGGCTAACTCGTTGTCCAATGGTGACGATTATCAAGTATTGTATATAAACCCCACATACCGGCTATAATTTGGAGATTACAAAGACTTAATCCCTGTAATTATAACTTTTGGGAAATAAACATGATTTTGAAAGTAATTTGATAAAAAGAGAATGACTCACATTGCAGATTTACTCGGGCAGAGTTTTAGCCTACTGATTTAGCCTGGTAACCTAATTTAACAACAATGCACACGAACTAGGTCAGTAACTAATACAGCATTTACGATAACTCACGATATTAAACCCTCACAACGAATGACAAAGTGCAATACTTAAACATCCATCGAATTAACGACGAATGACAAAGTATAAACCCTAATTAGAGAGCACTTAAACATTCATCGGATAGTTTCAATCGATCGGACATTGAATCGTAGCAGCGATCGAGTTAATACCCTGTATCGTAGCAGCGCCTCACTAATTTAAGAGTAATATACGAAATTGGACAGCCAAACTTCGTTTCTGTAAAGTGATTTCGACACCAGTGGACTGTGCAAGTGACAAGCTATTTATATAGCTGATTTTAAGGCCTGTCGCGGCCCGCGTGAAACCTCAGCCAAACCTTATGCGGCCCACGTGGCCGCCCAGTCTACGAGTAGGGTTGACTAGTCATACGTAGGTGCACCAAATGGATGACATGTGCACGGTTATGCTTATCCGGTCAACCCAAGTTTGACGCGGCCCGCGTAAGACATGGTTTGTCTCTTACGCGGCCCGCCTGAACCCATTATTTTTGTTTTTCTTGAGTTTTGATGCATGGTAGGGTTTCAGGTGTTCGGGTTTGCACTTATGGGTTAATTTAGGATATTTTTGAGAGTCCTTACATCCTCCCCACCTTATTTGGAATCTCGTCCTCGAGATCTTATTGGAATAAGTGAGGATACTTTTGCTTCATTTCCGATTCCAGCTCCCAAGTGTATTCGGGTCCTCTTTTTGATTCCCACTTGACTTTGACTAGCACTAGTCGCTTGCGTTTGAGAAACTTGATCTTTCGGTCTTCTATTTGAAGCGGTTTCTCTACGAACTTCAACTTTTCATTTACCTCTATGTCCTGAAGAGGTACTACCAGTGATTCGTCCGATAAGCATTTCTTGAGATTGGATGCATGAAATACGTCATGTACTCCAGCTAATTCTTCTGGTAGTTGCAAGCGATAGGCAACTGGACCTATACGTTGGATTACTGAGAATGGTCCTACGTATCGTGGACTTAGTTTTCCTTTCTTACCAAACCGAACTACTCCTTTCCAAGGAGATACTTTCAAAAGTACTTTGTCTCCAACTTGGAATTCTAATGGTTTGCGTCGATTGTCAGCATAGCTCTTTTGACGATCTCGAGCAGTCTTCAGTCTTTCCTTGATCTGAGTGATCTTGTCAGTGGTTTCTTGCACAAATTCAGGACCCGATAATTGATTTTTCCCTATTTCTGCCCAACATACTGGAGTTCTGCACTTGCGTCCATACAGTGCTTCGAATGGGGCAGCTTCGATGCTTGTATGATAACTATTGTTATAGGAGAATTCGATCAGGGATAGGTGATCGTCCCAATTTCCACCAAAGTCTACCACACATGCTCGAAGCATGTCTTCTAGGGTTTGGATTGTCCTTTCACTTTGTGTTGGTGCATTCATCTGTTGTCTTCGTCTTATGTCAAGTCTCAGTCACGTTACAGATCGGAAAGAGGATGATGTCATCATCCTTGATGATGACATCATAACGATGAAGTCATCATGACATCATCACACAAAAGACAAAAGAATTTATGAAGTTTGGAAGTGATTTCGTCAAAATGGATAAGTCTGATTTCGTCAACATGTATTAGAATTTGATTTCGTCCATTTGTACATAGGGTGATTTCGTCCATATGGTCAAAGCCTGATTTCGCTCTTTAGTCAGTTATGTGATTTCGCTTTTGTGGCAAGTAGATGATTCCGCTTTTGTGTCATGTATGTATGAGCGGAATCACATTATCTATAAATAGGGTCATAAGAGCGAAATCAAGATAGAGTTCGAGGTGTTGTCTTCCGGTGAGCCACGAAGTGCTGCCGAAGTGTCGACTCGATTGTACATGTCATTCAGATCAATAATATCGACATATTAAAGTGAATTCTCGCTGAATTGTACTTGGTTTGTCTGTTTCCGCCGTTCAAACTGAGATAAACTCTTCTACGCGACTCGTTCGGGTCGAAACACGATCCTACAATTAGTATCAGAGCCAGTGAAGAAGAGTTTTATACAATTCAGCCGATAATTCTGTTTCTACACCATTCTTTTACGAAAATCAAAATTTTTTACGGTCAGAATCGGTTCAAATTTTCACATTGTGTTCGGAATTGATAGTTAATAAAGCCTTGAAAGTTTCAAAGATAAAATCGACTTAAAACTTTGTAATTTTGTGATTTCGCTCTTGAGGACTCGTGATATTGATGATGTTTGATTCCGCTCTTTTGAACAATTTGATTCCGCTCATATGAACATAGTGATTCCGCTCTTGTGATCCGCTTATTTGAACAACTCAGTCATCGAACAGAATCATCATATGTTTTGTTGTCAGTAATTGGAAAAGAAAATCACGTGTTAGCGAGTCAGTTTGCATGTGAAAGAGTCATTTGTTTTTAGTTAAAGTTTGCATGTGATATTATTGTTCCATTTTAAAAGTCTGTCATCATGTTACAGTTTTTCACGTGAATATTGCTTTGGGTTATGTGATACATAAATCGAGATTGTCAGTCTTCATGGAATATACATTAATAAAAGTGTTTATGTTATCAGTTCATGTGATCATACTCGGTCAAATCACTTGAATTGTTGTCAGTAGTTGGGAATTGTGTGTTTGTCGAGTTAGTGGGTTTTGAGGTTCAATTAGATCCAAGTAAAAGTGTGGTCAAATAAAAAATCTTAATAAGATTTTGTTGGTAGTTGATGTCAGCCCACTATACCAAGCCCATGTGATTGGAACATTTATGTGTGTCAAGAAAGTCATCAGTTTAATATGATCAAAAGTTTCTAGGTCCAAGTTTCAACCTTATTAAAGGCTCAATCATTTGATTCAAGTGAATGTGATCTGATCAAAAGTGCCGACCCAATCATTGTATTGTTTGATTCAAGTCTTGACCCATTGAAGTTGGTTAAAACAGTTTGGAAGTATTTCAAATTGTGTTGGGAGTTTTTGGGAGATTTGACTAGGTGAATCATTTCGTTTGAAAGGGGATAGAGTTGGAATTTGATACTTCATTTTAAGGGATTGTCTTGATAAACGGGTTTCCGAGTCATGGATATCAATTTCTTTAAAATGAAAAGAGAAACATTTGATAGAATAAATGTGTTAAATAAAGAATTTGATTCATTTTCAGGTTGTCCAGGAGAAAGTACAAAAAGTATCATTGCGAGGTATAGCCATCTTGTTCGCTCAATGTCTGAGAAGGGTATTAAAAAAGAATCAGGAGAATGGGTTGAAAAATTTGTCAGTGCTTTACTTCAAGAAGAATGGAAAAATTATATCTTAAACTTGAAGATTTCTGGAGAATTTTCCCAACTGACAATTTGTCCACTCATTAAAAAGATTGAAGAACAGATGGTGATCAATGCTGAGAAGAAGAAAAGTCAAAGTGGAAAATCAATATTAAAGAAGAGCAAGAGTAAAGGTGTTCAAGTGGGAGAAGAACAGACTGAAGAGATTTCAGTTTAAAAGACGAGAAGAAAGCTGATAAGAAACATATTTTTGATTTGCAAGAAAATTGTGAGAGGTTGAAATCTGAAAATGACAAACTGTTAAATGATTTGAACAGTTTGACATTAGAAAACAAGGTTTTGAAAGAGAAAGAACAAGATTTTGAAAGCAAAAAGAAATCTTCCGAAGATGAAGATTTCTGGATAAAATTGGAGAACAAAAATCTGATAGCAAATGAAACAAAATTTCAAGAACAGTTAAAAGTTTTGGAAAATGAAAAATCTGTTCTTGAAAACATTAAAATTGAAAACGAAAAAACAATCAAGTCTCATCTTGAACGAATATCTCAGCTTGAAAATGAAGCAGAGAATTCAAGGAACAAAATTGATGAGCTTAAAAAGAAATTGAAAGGTTTTGTGACTTCATTTGTGTTCCCCTGTCCAAAACCGATCAATTCCATTCCAATAAGTGACTATGTCACAAACTTTGACAAAGTCAAAGTTGAAGATTGTGATGAGAAAACTGATGATGAAAATGAGGATTTTTATTCAGCAGACGAGTCTGAGTCAGAGTCTGATGCTGAAAATGAGAAAAAGAAAATATTTTTGAAATTAAAAGAAAAATTTCAAGAAACTGTTCTGCAATCGACTGAAAAGGGTGAATGCTCTACGCAAAAACCTTTGAAGAAGAAAGTGGAACAGAAACAAAAAGTTAAAAATTCAGAAAATGGTCAAAACAAGAATAAAAGCTCATCAGTTCAATCATCCAATCGCAATAAAAAACCACAAAAATTGAAAAATCAAAACTCAAAATCTGTTGGTAATAAGTGGTGCAGGTCGGACCACAGTGCTCAAAAGCCAAATCCAGCAAACAAGAGAAGAGGACATTATCACCAAGCCAAACAGTGCTATGATCTAAATGTTTGGACTGAAAATGGTGATTGGTACGATAACAGAGTGTGTTACCGATGCGGCTATCAAGGACACATTGCTGTTAACTGCCAGAGTTGGAGTTTTGAGTCAAGAAGATGTTTTAACTGCAACATCATTGGTCATATTGCTAGAGATTGCCCAATGAGATCAAAGGGAAGATCGAGGGCTGAATCTCAGAAAATGCCAATGAAGAAACCAGTCAATGTCAAAGCAAAGCCCAAGGAACAGAAAGTTCAAGAACCTAAAGTTCAAGAACAGAACGTTCTTAAACCGAAAGTGAAGCTTTCACAGGGGCAAAAAGACTGACTGAGGAAGAAGAGGAAGAAGGCGAGAGAGTATCTCGAAAGGATTTTGTCCTCGGATACAACTGGTAAAACAGATAAAAGTTCTGATAAATCGTCTTGCTCGCCAAAGACTGACAAATCAAGCAAAACGAATTCTTCAGATACAAATCTGAGGACAGAAAAGAGGAAAAAGAAAGAGAAGGAAGTTAATCAAGAGAGTAACAAATGTGGCGATGAATCTGGTTCTGTGGAAACAAAGGAGCCACATGTTGGCGATGAATCTGGCTCATCAAAGTCAGACAAGCCACATTCAGGCAATGATTCTGGTATGGTAAAGCCAGAGGAGCTATTGGTTGAGGTAAAAATTGAGAATTCTGGCTTAACAATGGATGATGCAAATTTTCCACCATTGTTGAACAAGAATTCAAAATCACCCAAGGACCGTCAGGCTTGGGTGAATTTGTTTAAATGAAAAACCTGACTTGCCGGAGTTCCCAGGTTGGTAAGCGTGGAACATGGATCGGCACATTTCTTGAGAAATTCACGAAAGTGATTTCGACTTACAAGTGGTAAATCAGGGACATTAAGTTGTACTTGATTTTCTACAAGTGATTGTGTTGAAAAAAATCGATAAATGTTAAATCATACAAGTGGTTAAAGAGAACAAGGTGATGAGAGATCCCCGAATTTGTGAAAAGACACACAAAACTTATTTTCCGGAAAAAACCATTTTGATTAAAACAAACTTAAGTGTTTTGAAATCACTATGGGAAAATAGTTTGTTGTCAGGGGGAGTTCTGATTGTTCAAGCCAAGTGAATGGAGAATTGAAGTGATTCTCATCATGTTGTCACGTTTCTTGTACAGTTTTTTTTCAAATTTTCCCAGAAAATCAAAATTGAGACATATTTTGATTTTAGGGGGAGTAAAAATTTTAAAAAAAAATTAGAAAATTTGAAAATGTCAAAAACATTGAAAAATGAAAAAATGAGTTTTGTTGTATAAAAGAGGAAATGATAGTAGACTTTTTTTTGACAATATGTGGTTAAATTTCTCACAGTTTGTGGTTATTAAATATGGTCATTTTTTTAATCAACCTGTTTAGAACCGAACTTATATTGAACCGGGCCCATTTTGATCCGAACGTTTTCACCCGAACCAAATTGAAACAATTATTAGTTAGGGGCTGTTTGGCAACATCTGAATGGTTAAGTGCTGAACCAGTAAGAGGCCTGAACCATTAAGTGCTGAACCAGTAAGAGGTTTGAACCATTAAGAGCTTGTATAATGCTTAATTGCTCAGAGGCAAATGTCTAACCAATTCAGATTAGAGGTCTTAACCATTCAGACTTTGTATAAAACTTAATCATTCAGAGGCAAATGTCTGATCCATTCAGACAATTGTTCATGAAACAAAGAGTCTGAACCATTATGTGCTGAACCAGTAAGAGGTCCGAACCATTAAGAGCCTCATTAAGAGGTAAACAAACAGCCCCTTAGCCAATTATGATACGAACCCATTTTGACCCGTTACTCAACCCAACCCACCAAAATCAAAAGAATTAAAATACAGAAAAATAAAAAAAAAAATGCTTCCATAAGGATATCCAAGAATGTGGTCAAGATGACATTTCAATTCTAACATTGTTCATATGCCTGCAGACAAACATATATACCATATATATTATCTAAAATAGCAAAGAGCATGACAAATTAAAGTAAATGAATCCATGGAAGGACTAGTTCAACAAAAGATTTAAATCATGAGGCTTTGCATCTTATATCTCACCAAAGATGAGATATATGGACCAAACCCTCCAAAAGGGACGACATCGAGACTTGTAACCCAAAAGCTTGAAAAACAACGCCGACACCAAGATCCATCTAATTCCCTGAAATACATATAAGTTTGAAAACAATCAATAAAAGTTGAGCGAGTTCATGCGTTTTGAGTGAGTTCCAAATAATCTTTTAAACATTTGAGAGATCTTTTAACAATAGGTATGTAAAGTGTCACGGCCCCCGACCCGGTTTGACCCGTTTCAGGAGCCGCGGGACAGAAATACTGCGGTATTTAATTGATTAAGTTTAACAGCGGAAGTTTTCATCAGGATCGTTTAAAGCTAAATTTTTACCCGATTATTTTATTTCACAATTCGGGATAAAACCCCGATAATTTACAATAGTATGATTTTACTATAAAATCGTTATGTTACAAAACTTATTTCTTTATTTTTATAATGAGCCACTATCTTAAGCTTGAAATGCTCCCCATCACTTTTCCTGAATTACAACAGATCACCTGAAACATGTTTGAAAAAGGTTTTGTCAGCGGAAAATACTGAGTGAATCATTCTATTTACTAAAATGACACATTTGTTATAATTTACAGTATTAAGGAAGATTACAATGTTTCTGATATCAAACCAATTACCCACAGTACTTTGTCACTCGACCCATTGGCCCTTCCGTCCAATGGTGTCTGTGACTATGGTCATATCACCCATTGGCTGCCCCAATGGTGAAGATTATCAAGTAATGTATACAAAACCCCACATACCGGCTGTAATATGGTGATTACATAAACTTAATCCCTGTAATTATAACTTTGAAATAAATAGGGTTTTGTAAAGTAATTTGATAAAAAGAGAGAATGACTCACATTGCTGATTTAATATGGTCAGAGTCTAATCTATGATTTAGCCTTGTTAACCTAATATAAATAACAATGCACACAAAACTGGGTTAGTAATCAATCCAGCAATTACGATAATTTACGAGATCAAATTCTCACAATGAATGACAAAATGCAATACTTCATCCATCGAATTAACGATGATCCGTTGAATTAACAACGAACGACAAAGTATAATACTTTATCTATCGAATTAACGATGATCCATCAAATTAATGATGAATAATAAAGTATAACCCTAATGTGGGCGGCACTTAAACATTCATTGGATATATTGATCGTCGGATAAATGAATCGTAGCAGCGATTGTGCTAATACCCTGTTTTGCAGCAGAATTTCGAGACCCGTGTGTGTTATTTAGAGTATTCCTGCTATAACTTAGAGTATATTTCGAATTTTTCCGTCGTTTCAGTACCAGAATTCAAGTCCCAAACCAACCTATTTATACTGAAAATTTTACACCGTCGCGTAGCGCGACTGCCTACCCCTTAGTCGTCGCGCTACGCGACTGCCAACCTATATTCATAGGGTAGCTACGTGCATGGGTAGGCTTGCTGAGTTGGTGGATTTCAAAAATTTGATTTCTACAGCTCACAATTTGGATAATCGTCAATAGGGTTTAACCCCCCCTGAGTTTTAGGGGCCCTAATCCTGATTCTGAAAATTATGAAAATTTTAGGGTTTGTTCAGAATCACTTGGGTGTCTCAATTAGGGTTTCCTTTTGGACTAATTAATTTAATAATTATGACTTTTTATGAGAGTTGTTACATTCTCCCCACCTTAATAAAAATCTCGTCCTCGAGATTTACTGGAATAATTGAGGATACTTTTTTCTTCATTTCTGATGACAGTTCCCAAGTGTACTCAGCTCCTCTCTTTGAATCCCATCTGACTTTGACTAAAACTAGTCGTTTGTGCTTGAGAAACTTTACTTTTCTGTCTTCTATCTGAAGAGGTTTCTCCACAAATTTTAACTTTTCGTTTACTTTTATATCTCGAAGAGGTACTACCAGTGATTCATCTGATAAGCATTTCTTGAGATTGGATACATGAAATACATCATGTATTCCAGATAATTCTTCTGGTAGTCGTAAACGATAAGCTACTGGTCCTATACGTTGGATCACTGGAAATGGTCCTACGTACCTTGGACTTAGCTTTCCTTTCTTTCCAAATCTGACTACTCCTTTCCAAGGAGAAACTTTCAATAGTACGTTGTCTCCAACTTGGAATTCTAACGGCTTGCATCTATTGTCTGCATAACTCTTCTGACGATCTCGAGCCGTTTTCAGCCTTTCTTTGATTTGAGTAACCTTATCAGTTGTTTCTTGCACTATTTCAGGACCTGATAATTGACTTTCTCCTATTTCTGCCCAACAAACTGGAGTTCTACACTTTCTTCCATATAATGCTTCAAATGGAGCAGTATCAATGCTTGAGTGATAACTATTGTTATAGGAGAATTCAATTAATGGTAAATGATCATCCCAACTTCCACCAAAATCTATTACACATGCTCGAAGCATGTCTTCTAGAGTTTGGATTGTCCTTTCACTTTGTCCATCTGTTTGGGGATGATATGCAGTGCTTAGGTTTAGTCGAGTTCCCATAGCTTGCTGGAAACTTTTCCAGAAATGGGAAGTAAAACGACTATCCCTATCCGAAACAATGGAGAGTGGAACTCCATGTAAGGATACAACTTCATCTACATACAATTTAGCCAGTCTTTCCATGCTAAAGGTTTCTTTCATAGGTAGAAAGTGAGCTGATTTGGTTAATCGATCCACAATTACCCAAATCGCATCATTACCTTTTCTGGTTTTGGGTAACTTAGTAACAAAATCCATTGTTATAAGTTCCCATTTCCATACTGGCATTTCTAATTGTTGTAGTAATCCTGAAGGTTTCTGATGTTCTGCTTTAACTTGTGAACAAGTAAGACACTTAGAAACATAGCTGGCTATGTCCTTTTTCATTCCTATCCACCAAAAGTTCTTTCTTAAATCTTGGTACATCTTATTGTTTCCTGGGTGCATAGTGTACCTAGATTTATGAGCTTCTTCTAAAATCTTAGGTCTTAAGTCTCCCTGCTTAGGTACCCAAATTCTATTTTTATGGAATTTCCAAATTCCATCTGCTCCTTGTTCTAATTCTTTGATTCGTCCTTTCATTCCTTCAGCATCATCCTTGATTGCTATAGTTTGAACATTCTTCAATTGTTCCATTAAATCTATTTGTAGATTTAATCTGAGAGCACGAACCCGTCGTTGTTTCTCATAATACTTACGACTTAAGGCATCTGCAACTACATTCGCCTTTCCTTCGTGATACTGAATATCACAGTCGTAGTCACTTAGGATTTCCATCCATCTCCTTTGCCTCATGTTTAACTCTTTTTGCCCAAATATATATTTTAAACTTTTGTGGTCTGTGTAGACAGTAAATTTACTTCCGTAAAGATAATGTCTCCAAATTTTAAGGGCAAAAATTACGGCTCCTAATTCTAAATCATGAGTCGTATAGTTTTCTTCGTGCTTTTTCAATTGCCTTGATGCGTATGCAATTACTTTCTTGCGTTGCATAAGCACACTTCCAAATCCTAATTTTGAAGCATCACAATATACTTCAAAATCTTCAGTTCCTTCGGGTAATGCTAAGATTGGTGCATGGGTTAATTTCTGTTTCAAAATCTTAAAAGCTTCTGCTTGTTTAGGTCCCCATTCAAACTTAGTAGCTTTACAGGTTAGCTTAGTTAATGGTACAGCTATCTTGGAAAAATCCTTAATAAACCGTCTATAATACCCAGCTAATCCTATAAAACTTCTTATTTCCATTGCTGTTTGTGGAACCTTCCATTTGGTAATTGCTTCTATCTTAGCAGGATCTACATGAATACCTTCATGATTCACCATGTGTCCTAAGAATTGCACTTCCTTTAGCCAAAATTCGCATTTCGAGAATTTGGCATACAACTTTTCTTTTCTTAACAAAGTTAAGAGTTCATGAAGATGTTCACAATGCTCTGTCTGACTTTTGGAATAAATAAGTATATCATCTATGAAGACAATTACAAATTTATCCAAGTACGGTTTACAGATCCTATTCATCATGTCCATGAATGCTGCAGGTGCATTCGTTAATCCGAAGGGCATGACTGTAAACTCGTAATGACCATACCTTGTTCTGAAAGCAGTTTTAGGTATGTCTTCTTCTTGTACCTTCAATTGATGATATCCCGAGCGTAAATCTATTTTAGAAAAATATCTAGCCCCCTGAAGTTGATCAAAAAGATCATCAATTCTAGGTAATGGATATCGATTCTTAATTGTAACCTTATTCAATTCCCTATAATCGATACACATTCTCATTGAACCATCCTTTTTCTTCACAAACAACACTGGCGCTCCCCAAGGGGATGAGCTAGGTTGTATGAATCCTTTACTTAATAATTCATCTAATTGCTGTTTCAGTTCTAACATTTCTGTGGGTGCTAACCGATAAGGTGCCTTCGCTATCGGTGTAGTTCCTGGAATTAGATGAATCCTAAATTCTACTTCCCTGTCTGGAGGTAATCCCGGTAAATCTTCTGGAAATATATCAGAATATTCTGATACTACTGGTATTTCCTTAAGATCTTTTCCCTTAGTGCTAATGATTACTGAAATCATATACACTATTCCTTGTTTTCGTTCATAATTAGCAACTTTCATTACTGATATGAACTTCATGGGCTTACGTGGTTTATCTCCTGTAATTCTAATCATTTCTCCGGTAGGTGATTGAATTTCTATGGAATTCTGATCACAAAGGATTCTAGCATGGTTGGCTACTAACCAATCCATTCCTCATACAACATCAAATTTAGCTAAATTCATCGGCAATAGTCTTGCAGAGAATTTATGTCCTAAAAGTTCTATGTTTCCTTCTTGCAAAACTTTATCTATTTTAACTGAATTTCCGTCTGCGGTTTCAACTGTAAAAATCTGCCTAATATTGGTTAAAGGTAAACTAAGAGCTTGACAGAATGAAGTATTTATAAAACTTTGGTTTGCACCAGAGTCAAATAATACTTTTGCGTACACGTTGTGAACTAAGAACGTACCCGCTATCACATCTGGAATGAGTTCTGCTTCTTGAGTGGTCAGCTGAAATGCTCTGGCATTCTTCTTTGTGGTTCCTTCCGTCGCCTTAGGTTTGTTATCTACTGGTTTGACCAATTTAGGACATTCTGTTTTATAATGCCCTGCTTCTCCACAGTTAAAACAGATTACGGTTTTCTTTCTGCAGTTTTCTTCACGGTGTCCTATACCCTTGCAAAGGTTGCAGGTTAAATTACATTTTCCGTAATGCTTCCTTTTGCAATTTCTACAGAAAGGTGGATTTGAATATTGCCCTGTTCCTCTTTTCTTGAAATTATTACTATTACCCGCCCGAAATCCTTGGGTAATCTTCTGAGCCAATTCCTTTTTCCTATCTTCATCTCTTGTGCGTACCAGTTCATCGGTTAGAGTATTAGCTAATTCTACCGCATCATCAATAGTGCGAGGTCTCGCAGCTTTAACAATATTGCGGATTTCGCTAATTAGCCCCCAAATATAGCGAGAAATGAGTACCGGTTCTGGCGAAGCCAGTGTTGGTACCACTCTAGCATATTCAAAGAATGTCGAGGTATACCCACGACAATCCACACCCATCATCCGATGATTTAGAAACTTATTCGCCATCTGTTCTTTTTCATACTCGGGACAGAATTTTCTTTCCACTAAACCCTTAAATTCTTCCCAAGTCATAGCATAAGCTATTACTCTTCCTTTTGATTGTAACACAGTATTCCACCATTCGAGTGCTCCTTCTTTGAACAGATTGGATGCATACATGACCTGATCATCTTTACCACATTTACTTATTGCAATGACTGCTTCGGTTTTCTCTAACCAACGCAGTGATGCAGTCGCTCCTTCATTGCCTGCAAATTCAGTGGGTTTACAAGCAAGGAATTCTTTGAAAGTGCAACCAGGCGTTGCAGTTTTCATTTTCTTGGGTAATGGAGCTTGATGTGGTTCCCTATTATGATTTACATGATTATTGCCTCCATTTACACTATTACTGAAGTTATCTTCAGTAATCTGTTTACTAGGGACAATTTGTGGTTCAGGTGGATTCTTGATAGCAGCAACGAATGCTGGAATAGCATTAGCTATCCCTTGAGCAACAATGTTTTCGATATCTTGCCGAGTCATATATTGATCTCCTGGATGTTGCTCGGACTGATTAACTTCATTTATAGGTTCATTACCACTGTTTGCCATCTGATAATATATATATAAATTTTATTAGTATCTGCTAAATAATAATTACATACAAACAATCAGAAAATTCTATAATACATGTATAGTCAAAACAATCGATTTCTCGATTTCATTTTATATCTAGTATAGTATGCATCATTACTCGCAAATATCTTACAGAGTTTTATTCGTTATTTACAGACTAACTTTACTATTATACAAACACCGTTTTACCATCCTATTATCTCTCATCACTTGCTGTTCTAAAAACGCAGTTCCCTCTCATCGTACTTCCAGGCAATCTGTCCCCCTATTTCCCTGATTCTAGTTCCAGCATCAAACAATTCTTCACCAAAGTGGCGAAGTTCAGCCATGTTTTCATTACTCATGGGTGGATTAGGTAATGGTTCTGGATCGAATTGTGGAAGAAAAGAGTAGGGATCGTTGACAATATTTTGGAATTGCCAATCGTTTGTCCACCATTCGTCCATTCCTATGGGTTGGGAGTGGACTATTGGATCTGGAATTGCTGGTTCCCAATTCATAGGGAGTTGGTTTTCAAGAGGATAATTAAAAATATTATTATTATTATTATTGACAGGCTGAATTGTTTCACAGCTTGCCAATAAGAAATCTATCTCATCTTGAAAAGTCCTTTCCTGGATTGGATTGGAACTCTCTCCGATTTCTCTTTGAGCTGGTATAGACCCTTGCCCAACTTCCATTACTACTTCTTTAGTAATTTCCTCCATCTGTATTTCTATCTCCTTACCCTCCTCTTTGTCTTTAGTTTCCATTTCCTGTTGTTTAGAACTCTCTCCGGTTATAATTTCTTTTCCCTTTTTCAAAGGATTGTTTATTTTGGGCAGTTTTTTAGCTGGCTTCTTCTTACGTATTTTTCTCCATCCTACATAAGTCCTTTTCTTTTCTTGGGTTTTGGCTTGTTCACAGGTGGAACCTTGAATTCTACCGGTTGTTCTATATCGGGAAAGTATCGAGTATATTCTTTGGAAGCTTCGATAGTTACTGGGTAAAGATTAAGGTTTTGAAAAGCTTCAGATTTCCCACTCATGCTGATGTAGCATATATGCAAAATGCATAAAATACTAAGTTAAAATTTATAAATAACCGTGTAATTTATTACAAAGATAACTTGGAAAACATACTTAGGTTTTGAAATTTTATTTATCACACAGGATTTCTATATTGTGAGGGTAGGATGCTAAACTTTTAAAATATCTAAAGATTTATATTTTCTGCTACTGTGGCTAGCATATATAAATTTGCCCATTTTTCATCTAGCTTATCTTCCCAAGGTGATTTATCAATTAATTCCTGAGTTTCCCGTTTAATCTTCTTTTGTCGAATTTGCTCTTTACTTTTCTTAATAATCATCTCCCTCCTTCTAGGAGAAAGTGTTTCCTCGTATTGTGCCTTTCGCACAAATATTCCTTCTTCAGGAATTTCAACATGATTCGAGGATTTGGTTCGGGATGAACTTCCCTTCTCATTGGATGATTTATCTAATTTATGATAGATGCTTGACAGCTTTTGTTTACCCATACTGTAATTAACAAATAGCCAGTTAATAAAACACATAATCACAAAATAGTAATCAGGAAAAATTAAGTATTTCTAAATACTTAATTAGCTTAACCCAGTGGCTCTGATACCACCTTTTTCTGTCACGGCCCCCGACCCGGTTTGACCTGTTTCAGGAGCCGCGGGACAGAAATACTGCGGTATTTAATTGATTAAGTTTAACAGCGGAAGTTTTCATCAGGATCGTTTAAAGCTAAATTTTTACCCGATTATTTTATTTCACAATTCGGGATAAAACCCCGATAATTTACAATAGTATGATTTTACTATAAAATCGTTATGTTACAAAACTTATTTCTTTATTTTTATAATGAGCCACTATCTTAAGCTTGAAATGCTCCCCAGCACTTTTCCTGAATTACAACAGATCACCTGAAACATGTTTGAAAAAGGTTTTGTCAGCGGAAAATACTGAGTGAATCATTCTATTTACTAAAATGACACATTTGTTATAATTTACAGTATTAAGGAAGATTACAATGTTTCTGATATCAAACCAATTACCCACAGTACTTTGTCACTCGACCCATTGGCCCTTCCGTCCAATGGTGTCTGTGACTATGGTCATATCACCCATTGGCTGCCCCAATGGTGAAGATTATCAAGTAATGTATACAAAACCCCACATACCGGCTGTAATATGGTGATTACATAAACTTAATCCCTGTAATTATAACTTTGAAATAAATAGGGTTTTGTAAAGTAATTTGATAAAAAGAGAGAATGACTCACATTGCTGATTTAATATGGTCAGAGTCTAATCTATGATTTAGCCTTGTTAACCTAATATAAATAACAATGCACACAAAACTGGGTTAGTAATCAATCCAGCAATTACGATAATTTACGAGATCAAATTCTCACAATGAATGACAAAATGCAATACTTCATCCATCGAATTAACGATGATCCGTTGAATTAACAACGAACGACAAAGTATAATACTTTATCTATCGAATTAACGATGATCCATCAAATTAATGATGAATAATAAAGTATAACCCTAATGTGGGCGGCACTTAAACATTCATTGGATATATTGATCGTCGGATAAATGAATCGTAGCAGCGATTGTGCTAATACCCTGTTTTGCAGCAGAATTTCGAGACCCGTGTGTGTTATTTAGAGTATTCCTGCTATAACTTAGAGTATATTTCGAATTTTTCCGTCGTTTCAGTACCAGAATTCAAGTCCCAAACCAACCTATTTATACTGAAAATTTTACACCGTCGCGTAGCGCGACTGCCTACCCCTTAGTCGTCGCGCTACGCGACTGCCAACCTATATTCATAGGGTAGCTACGTGCATGGGTAGGCTTGCTGAGTTGGTGGATTTCGAAAATTTGATTTCTACAGCTCACAATTTGGATAATCGTCAATAGGGTTTAACCCCCCCTGAGTTTTAGGGGCCCTAATCCTGATTCTGAAAATTATGAAAATTTTAGGGTTTGTTCAGAATCACTTGGGTGTCTCAATTAGGGTTTCCTTTTGGACTAATTAATTTAATAATTATGACTTTTTATGAGAGTTGTTACATAAAGCGTCTATGAACAGATCATTAATGTTTTGCAAGGACATTAATATGTGTGGCGACATAGGAAGCACTCAAACCTAGCGCCGGTCCACTCGGCTGGAACAACAAAAGCACTACTTGGCCACACAAGGACCTAAGAGTGGGGCTCGCTACACCCGATAGATCTACCAGCTTTGCCCCTCGGTCTTAAACAAGATTAATGGTACTTAAGAGAGATACTATTCGCTCACATGATCTAACAGTTCATTCCCTTGCTAAACCATACCATCGAGACATGTATTTCACCCCCGAGAGTTATAAATCCGAAAACAATTAAGAGAAAAGGGGGACATGAACTCACAAGTTTGCGTCCGTAAGAGTGTGAATTTGCTGTACACTCTAATTGGTGATGATAAAGTTTATTCAAACAAAGATTTTCCGATAAAAAATGTAAATCAATCTTTAATGGCCAATTGGATTTTAACACCTCAAACTTTGAAGAATTGGCCGATAACACCCGCAACTAACACTTTGATCTGTGACACCCCAAACTTTTAATTTTGTTTGCCATTTCACCACTCAGTTAAAAAATGACTAACTGAGTTAGTCTTCCATCCTAGCTGGCATCTTTAATCCTACATGGCACCCATGACGTGGCAAACACCTCTGTTAATCACCATCTCCTCCGGCCACCATACCCATCGTCATCTCCGACAACACTCCTGCCACTCCGATAATTTCCGTCATCCTCTATCACCTCCGCCTGCTATCACCGTCGTTCTTTGTCTCCGGTCACCCTCTCCGACGATCATCACAAACACCACCGTTTCACACTTCTCCATCTCCGCCGTTCTCTGATCACTCCTCCGACATACTCCGTTCATCTTCTCAATCAATCATCATCTCCGACAAACCACTAACAGCTTCATCATCATCGTTTACCATTATCACCGTATCACCATCTTCTCCGGTCGTCTTCTCCGACACCGGCAACAGTGGCAGCGGCAACATGTATTTTGATTTTTGGTAAGAATGTCATAACTTATAGAAAATCAGTATGTTATGTATCAAGCTTCTTAACTCGTTCTATTAACGTGATGCAGGATGACCTGAAGGAGCTACATGACGAGAATCTTGCATCAACTATGAGAAAAGAGAAAGCACGAGCTCTAGAATTTTGGGAAAAGAATTGGGTACTATTATGTGACATTTTTCATCACATTTCTTTATATTAATCTCTAAAAAGTTACGATTTATTTCGATATTTATCTTTTCACAGCACCATGGTATGCCCCTGAAAGTAAAGCGGCTAGCTCGAGATCCAGAGAGATTTATTTGGGCAGTTAGTATGGCACAAACTAGACATATTAACTTTCGAATAAGAGTCGGTTCGTTAGTTCAGGACGCAAATATGTTTGCACCTTATGCTGGTAACTTTTATACATTTTTAATTCCTTGTAAATAATCTCTGATACAAAGAGCATAGTAACATTATCATTTTCACATATATACTTGCTTTCAGCCATTATATATTCATGTATTGATGATTCATATATGGTCATATTTTCCAGATATGTTAAACCATTCTTGTCAGCCAAATTGCTTTTTCCATTGGCGATTTAGGGATCGCATGTTTGAGGTGATGACAAATGCTGGACAGAGGATT
Organism: Helianthus tuberosus; assembly: GCA_030545235.1. NCBI lineage: Eukaryota > Viridiplantae > Streptophyta > Magnoliopsida > Asterales > Asteraceae > Helianthus > Helianthus tuberosus. The sequence continues at coordinate 26,944 of JARYGA010041895.1, forward strand.
AAAAAAGGGGAAGAGGTAAATCATGATCGTTGTTATCCATTGATGCTTATAGAACCCTAAAAACGAACTCATTATCTTTTCAGATGATCGTTAATTACATGAGGGGCCAGAGGAACTCTACAACCTTCCTCGTCGGGTTGTTTGAAGATGTGATGGTGGCGGGGGTGGAGGTATGCCGGTGACGGTGAAGGTGATGTGATGCTGTTGTGGTGGTAGTATTTAAGAGAAAGAGAGAGAGAGATGAACATGGGGATGGGTGGCTGTGTTGGTGGTGAAAGGTGGTGAAACTGGTGGTGGTTGGTGTTTCTGATGTAAAGAAAGACAGGCAAGTTACTGAGTGTTTCATATGTTAAAGGGAGATGAAATGAGCTCTGCCATGTCATCTTGTCCACGTAATCAAGTCTGTGCCACGTAGGATGCCAGCTAGGATGGAAGACTAACTCAGTTAGTCATTTTTTAACTGGGTGGTGAAATGACAAACAAAATTAAAAGTTTGGGGTGTCACAGATCAAAGTGTTAGTTGCGGGTGTTATCGGCCAATTCTTCAAAGTTTGAGGTGTTAAAATCCAATTGGCCATCTTTAATCAGTAAAGTTTTTGAAGATTCGACAAGTAGGTTTTTAGGAAAGTCGGGTTCACGAATTGTGGTAACATAATGTCCTCCGATTCCAAAGGCCGAAATTCGAAAACAATATGGCAATAAGAAATTACCAACAAAGAAAATTCAGCAAAATCACACTAAACCTAAAGAAAAATCCACAACTCAAGGTCGAAAGGAACAAAACCAGAGGAAGAACAAAAATGTGAACTTTGTGAAGTCGAAGGGAACAGATAAACTTGAAACATTTGCAAATAAATCTAACTTAGATCATGTTAATCAAGTTAAAATGTTGAAAAGAAATGGTCAAAACAATTCAGGACCAAGTACCTCGCAATCACAAAGTTCATCACCAAGATATCAACATGATACTTCGGGGTTTGTAGAACGAAGATCATGTTTCAAGTGTGATAAAGTTGGACATATTATTCGAAATTATCCATATCTTCATAAACTAAAAGCCAAAGTTGATGATCCCCGTGAACAAAATTACCCAAAGCGACCTGTTTCTTCAAAACAAGATCCCCGTCTTGTAAAAGAAAGGGAAAAGTAACAGAAACGCCAACAAGTCAAGGTAATTAAGAAAGCAATTAAAACCGTCGTGGTTCACAAACAACCTGTTTCCGTTAAACCAGAAATTTCTAAAACTTCTAATAATCACGAAGTTACGATTTCGAAAATTCAAAGTGATAAAACACAACCGACTTGGAAACCAAAAAGGGTTACTAATTCAGGGGGAGCATCACAATTTCCTAACCATCAAGAAGTTGAAATAACCTTTGTCGATGAAAACGGAAGACCCAAGACCACAAAGGCTTGGGTCCCCATATCCAACTAATCATGTGAGTTCATGTACAGGATGTTCCAGGAGGAACTTTCAGCAGTCATTGGATTGTTGATAGTGGGGCATCCAGGCACATGACAGGCGACATGAAGCTTCTCTACGACGTTAATCTATTAGAGGTGGTTATGTTGCTTTTGCTGGAGATAAAGGCGGATATATTACTGGTGAAGGAATGGTATCCAACGGGGTTGTAAGCTTTGATAAGATCAACTTTGTACAACAACTTGATCACAATCTTCTCAGCGTTTCACAAATTTGTGATAAGAAGTTTTCAGTACACTTTGATGCAAATGAATGTTATGTGCTGAAACCCGGCTTCAAGATTCCAAAAGACTGGATTCTTTTATCTGCTCCAAGGATTAATGATTTATATGTCCTTGATATGAGCCAAGCAATTACAACGTTTGCACAAGCAACTTGTTTCGTTTCCAAAGCCACAGAAAAGGATTCAATCTCTTGGTACAGACGGATGGGACACATTCATTTAAGAAAAATGGATCATTTTGTGTCAAATGAATTAGTGACTGGTGTTCCTCTTAAAAATTTCCATCTTCAAGACGTCTGTGTTTCATGCAAGAAAGGAAAGCAAAGAAAGAAGTCGCACCCTACAAAGAAGATAAACACCGTGGCAGTTCCACTTGAACGTTTGCACATGGATTTGTTCGGTCCTGTCAAGCATAAAAGCATCAGGAATGATCAGTACTGCCTCGTGATGACTGATGATTATTCAAGATTTTCTTGGGTGGCGTTCATGGCACACAAGAGTGACACTTTCCAAATTATCAAAAACTTGATCACAACGATTGAGAATTTGTATACTTTGAAAGTTAGACGGATACGCAACGACAATGAAACCGAGTTTAAGAATCATGCCATGGAGGAGTTCTGTAGATCCAAAGGTATTCTTCACGAATTCAGTGCAAGTTACACTCCTCAACAGAATGGCGTCGCTGAGCGTAAGAACCGTACATTGATCGAAACTGCTAGGACTTTGTTGGTAGAGTCCCAGTTGCCCATTCCCTTCTGGAGTGAAGTTGTGGCCGCTGCATGTTACACAATGAACCAAGTCCTTACAGTTAAAAGACACAACAACTCTTGCTTTGAGCTTCTTCACAAACAGAAACCAGATTTACAATATCTTGAACCGTTTGGAGCTCCTTGCACAATGATCGATCCTAATGGAAAGTTTGGGGCAAAAGCAATTGAAGGATACTTTCTTGGGTATCCCACCCTGAACTTAAGAGTCTGGAATCTAGAGACAAAAAGGGTCGAGGAATGGTCTGAAATCAGAGTACAAAGGCGCACATTGCCAGTCAAATGTCCTGGTCAGCCTTGGATGTTTGAGTACGATGACTTTTTCAATTCGATCAATATTGAAGAAGCTGCAGTAGATGCTGCGGCATAGATGTTTTTCGAGAGTGACAACGCAACATATTCACCGTTGGTTCGTCCAATTATTGTCAACAATAAAGAACCATCTTCAGTGAACAATAATGCTCTCGACAATGAGGATTTTCATGATGCTACTGAACTGAACGAATCTTTAGAGGATGATGAATTTCTCGATGCAGACCAAGAAGCTGTTCATGGTACTTCAAAGGCTACACCTCCAGTGGACGCCCCCAAAATAGCTGAAGCTACTGCATCATCCTCTTCGCCAGTTCAGGGTATTGACTTGTTTGTGATCTTAATTTCAACAATCTGGGTACAAATATTCAAGTTCCAGATAATCTAGAATCAAGAATTCACAATACCCATCCTCAACAAAACATCATTGGAAATGTACAAAGTGGCGTTCAAACGAGAAACCAGTTGCGAAACAACAACAATGCGGGCTTGTATGCAGCGATCAGAGAATCGGGTTTGCAGAATGATTGGTCCTTCGCGTTTTACGTATCATAGGAAGAACCAAAATCTTTGAAAGAAGCTTTGAAAGATAATTCTTGGGTGGAAGCTATGCAGGAAGAACTGCAGCAATTCAAGAAGCTAGGTGTCTGGAAACTCGTTGATAAACCTGATGATTACAAGAAGATTGGTACCCGTTGGGTTTATAAGTGCAAAAAGGATGACCGTGGAGTAGTCATTCGAAACAAAGCAAGATTAGTCGTTCAAGGTTTTCCTCAGATTGAAGGGATCAACTACAACGAAGTTTATGCACCTATTGCACTTCTTGAAGCAATTCGAATCTTTCTAGCCTATGCGTCCTTCAAAGGATTCAAGGTATACTAGATGGACGTGAAAAGTGCATTCTTACATGGTGTGGTTGAAAAAGAGGTGATTAGTCGTTCAAGGTTTTCCTCAGATTGAAGGGATCAACTACAACGAAGTTTATGCACCTATTGCACTTCTTGAAGCAATTCGAATCTTTCTAGCCTATGCGTCCTTCAAAGGATTCAAGGTATACTAGATGGACGTGAAAAGTGCATTCTTACATGGTGTGGTTGAAAAAGAGGTGTATGTCGAACAGCCTCCAGGTTTTGAAGATCCTATTCATCCTGATCGGGTTTAGTTGCTGAACAAAGCTCTCTATGGTCTACATCAAGCACCACGAGCTTGGTACGCAACCTTATCTAATTATCTGCTGGAGAATGGATTTCGAAGAGGTCTTATCGATTGCACTCTTTTCATCAAAGAACAAGATGGAGATCTTCTATTCGTACAGGTATATGTAGATGATATTATATTTGGTTCTACTAACGATGTTTTGTGTAGGAACTTTGAGCGTGTTATGTAGGAGAAATTCGAGATGAGCGCCATGGGGGAAATGACTTTCTTTTTGGGCCTACAAGTGCAACAAACGAAGTCTGGGATATTCATCCATCAGACTAAGTATGTCAATGACATCTTGATCCGATTCCAGATGTCCGAAGCAACGCCTAGTGGTACCCCATTTCAGCAAAATAACGAAATTAATCCAGACTTGAAGGGTGACGTTGTTAACTCTTCATTTTACCGCGCAATGATCGGATCTCTTATGTACCTCACAGCATCAAGACCAGACATAATGTATCCTACGTGCCTGCTTGCCCGATATCAAGTCAACCCGAAGGCCTCACATCTTGCAGCTGTGAAAAAGATTTTTCGCTTTTTGAAGGGATGCCCGGAGACCGGTCTATGGTACCCTAGGGATGATAGCTTTGACTTGATTGCTTTCAGTGATTATGATTTTGGCGGATGCAAAATCGACGGCAAATCCACAACGGCTGGATGTCAGTTTTTGGGAAATCGCCTAGTCACATGGCAGTGCAAGAAGCAGACTTGTGTTGCTACATCAACATGCAAAGCTGAATACATTGCTGCCTCAAGTCGTTGCTCCCAAGTCCTGTGGATTCAACAACAAATGCGCGACTACAGCTTTGAATTCCTATCTACTCCTATTTTCGTTGATAATTCTGCTGCCTTACAGTTCACTAGAAATCCTGTGCAGCATTCAAAGACCAAACACATCAAAATTAAGTATCACTTCATACGTGATTGCTTTGATAAAAAGCTTATCGATGTTGTTAAGGTCCACACCGATGACCAACGTGCTGACCTTTTTATCAAAGCATTTGACAAATCATGATTTGACTTTCTATTAATGGTAAACGACATTAAGGTCAAGCCAGAGTAAAACCAACATCGAAAAATCATTTTTGTAAATATTTTTTTGTGTTTTCTTAATTTCTCATACTTTTTGCATTTTAGGGGGAGTAAAAACGAAAAACACAAAAACAATAGAAAAACAAAAATGAGTTTCCTAGCGAGAAAAAGAGAAAATGATAGTACATCAGTGATCTGTCGAAACCTCTTTAAACCTAAAATGAACAACGATAAGCAGCTCTATATAATATGTATCGGTAGGCTCACAATCATTTTAAAGTGTGCAGGGTGATATAAACCTAAATCGACTGAAGACCGTGTGGGGACCGCTCATTGGCATATGGTCTTAGTACCGAAATTTCGTTTGAGAGATTGGCGAGGTTCTGAGATATCTGGTTTTTATGTTGTTTATCATCTGGGTATCATGGTTGTTTCTTTTACCGAAATATAACGGAGATGAAGTCCAGATCTTCCATGATACCATACATACGTGTACATACTACATATGACCTCAATAAGTGATCAACAATCACATGTCCACAAAAATAAGTGATAATATATCACAGCTTTCATGCGGGAGTCAAGTTCGTCTCTTTGTCTGTACGACGGTACTAACATGTTCACGGACTTGCTCCTGTGCCCTCATGCATATGAAAATCAAGTTCCTCATCAATAAGTGATTCTATCACATACGGCTTGTTTTCAATAAAAAATAAGTGAGTATCTCACATCTTTTTATACGTCAAAACAGATGATAAACGATATACTTACCGCTAAGATGAACTGTCACTGCCCCAGCCCCGGTTTGACCCGGTCAGGAGCCGCGGGACAGGAACCCGTGGTATTGATTAATGTGACAGCGGAAGACTTTTAACAGGATCTTTTAAAACAGGAAAATGCCTGATAATTTTATTTCATACTTTCGGGATTAAACCCCGTAGTTTATAATACCGTGATTTCACTGGGAAATCCTTATTTTTACAAAACATGTTTCTTATTTATATTGAGCCACTTCCTCAAGCTTGTAGTGCTTCACGGCACTTTTCCTGGATTACAACAGATCACCTGAAACATGTTTGAAAAAGGTTTTATCAGCGGGAAATACTGGCGAATCATTCTTTTTACTTAAAATGACACGTTGTTATAATTTACAGTATTAAGAGCGATTACAATGTTTATATATCAACCATATACCCACGGTATTTGTCACTCGACCATCCATTGGCTATCTCGTTGTCCAATGGTGTCTGTGACTATGGTCATATCACCCCTTGGCTAACCCGTTGTCCAATGGTGACGATTATCAAGTATTGTATATAAACCCCACATACCGGCTATAATTTGGAGATTACAAAGACTTAATCCCTGTAATTATAACTTTTGGGAAATAAACATGATTTTGAAAGTAATTTGATAAAAAGAGAATGACTCACATTGCAGATTTACTCGGGCAGAGTTTTAGCCTACTGATTTAGCCTGGTAACCTAATTTAACAACAATGCACACGAACTAGGTCAGTAACTAATACAGCATTTACGATAACTCACGATATTAAACCCTCACAACGAATGACAAAGTGCAATACTTAAACATCCATCGAATTAACGACGAATGACAAAGTATAAACCCTAATTAGAGCAGCACTTAAACATTCATCAGATAGTTTCAATCGATCGGACATTGAATCGTAGCAGCGATCGAGTTAATACCCTGTATCGTAGCAGCGCCTCACTAATTTAAGAGTAATATACGAAATTGGACAGCCAAACTTCGTTTCTGTAAAGTGATTTCGACACCAGTGGACTGTGCAAGTGACAAGCTATTTATATAGCTGATTTTAAGGCCTGTCGCGGCCCGCGTGAAACCTCAGCCAAACCTTATGCGGCCCACGTGGCCGCCCAGTCTACGAGTAGGGTTGACTAGTCATACGTAGGTGCACCAAATGGATGACATGTGCACGATTATGCTTATCCGGTCAACCCAAGTTTGACGCGGCCCGCGTAATACATGGCTTGTCTCTTACGCGGCCCGCCTGAACCCATTATTTTTGTTTTTCTTGAGTTTTGATGCATGGTAGGGTTTCAGGGGTTCGGGTTTGCACTTATGGGTTAATTTAGGATATTTTTGAGAGTCCTTACATCCTCCCCACCTTATTTGGAATCTCGTCCTCGAGATCTTATTGGAATAAGTGAGGATACTTTCGCTTCATTTCCGATTCCAGCTCCCAAGTGTATTCGGGTCCTCTTTTTGATTCCCACTTGACTTTGACTAGCACTAGTCGCTTGCGTTTGAGAAACTTGATCTTTCGGTCTTCTATTTGAAGCGGTTTCTCTACGAACTTCAACTTTTCATTTACCTCTCTGTCCTGAAGAGGTACTACCAGTGATTCGTCCGATAAGCATTTCTTGAGATTGGATGCATGAAATACGTCATGTACTCCAGCTAATTCTTCTGGTAGTTGCAAGCGATAGGCAACTGGTCCTATACGTTGGATTACTGAGAATGGTCCTACGTATCGTGGACTTAGTTTTCCTTTCTTACCAAACCGAACTACTCCTTTCCAAGGAGATACTTTCAAAAGTACTTTGTCTCCAACTTGGAATTCTAATGGTTTGCGTCGATTGTCAGCATAGCTCTTTTGACGATCTCGAGCAGTCTTCAGTCTTTCCTTGATCTGAGTGATCTTGTCAGTGGTTTCTTGCACAAATTCAGGACCTGATAATTGATTTTTCCCTATTTCTGCCCAACATACTGGAGTTCTGCACTTGCGTCCATACAGTGCTTCGAATGGGGCAGCTTCGATGCTTGTATGATAACTATTGTTATAGGAGAATTCGATCAGGGATAGGTGATCGTCCCAATTTCCACCAAAGTCTACCACACATGCTCGAAGCATGTCTTCCAGGGTTTGGATTGTCCTTTCACTTTGTGTTGGTGCATTCATCTGTTGTCTTCGTCTTATGTCAAGTCTCAGTCACGTTACAGATCGGAAAGAGGATGATGTCATCATCCTTGATGATGACATCATAACGATGAAGTCAACATGACATCATCACACAAAAGACAAAAGAATTTATGAAGTTTGGAAGTGATTTCGTCAAAATGGATAAGTCTGATTTCGTCAACATGTATTAGAATTTGATTTCGTCCATTTGTACATAGGGTGATTTCGTCCATATGGTCAAAGCCTGATTTCGCTCTTTAGTCAGTTATGTGATTTCGCTTTTGTAGCAAGTAGATGATTCCGCTTTTGTGTCATGTATGTATGAGCGGAATCACATTATCTATAAATAGGGTCATAAGAGCGAAATCAAGATAGAGTTCGAGGTGTTGTCTTCCGGTGAGCCACGAAGTGCTGCCGAAGTGTCGACTCGATTGTACATGTCATTCAGATCAATAATATCGACATATTAAAGTGAATTCTCGCTGAATTGTACTTGGTTTGTCTGTTTCCGCCGTTCAAACTGAGATAAACTCTTCTACGCGACTCGTTCGGGTCGAAACACGATCCTACAATTAGTATCAGAGCCAGTGAAGAAGAGTTTTATACAATTCAATTGATAATTCTGTTTCTACACCATTCTTTTACGAAAATCAAAATTTTTTACGGTCAGAATCGGTTCAAATTTTCACATTGTGTTCGGAATTGATAGTTAATAAAGCCTTGAAAGTTTCAAAGATAAAATCGACTTAAAACTTTGTAATTTTGTGATTTCGCTCTTGAGGACTCGTGATATTGATGATGTTTGATTCCGCTCTTTTGAACAATTTGATTCCGCTCATATGAACATAGTGATTCCGCTCTTGTGATCCGCTTATTTGAACAACTCAGTCATCGAACAGAATCATCATATGTTTTGTTGTCAGTAATTGGAAAAGAAAATCACGTGTTAGCGAGTCAGTTTGCATGTGAAAGAGTCATTTGTTTTTAGTTAAAGTTTGCATGTGATATTATTGTTCCATTTTAAAAGTCTGTCATCATGTTACAGTTTTTCACGTGAATATTGCTTTGGGTTATGTGATACATAAATCGAGATTGTCAGTCTTCATGGAATATACATTAATAAAAGTGTTTATGTTATCAGTTCATGTGATCATACTCGGTCAAATCACTTGAATTGTTGTCAGTAGTTGGGAATTGTGTGTTTGTCGAGTTAGTGGGTTTTGAGGTTCAATTAGATCCAAGTAAAAGTGTGGTCAAATAAAAAATCTTAATAAGATTTTGTTGGTAGTTGATGTCAGCCCACTATACCAAGCCCATGTGATTGGAACATTTATGTGTGTCAAGAAAGTCATCAGTTTAATATGATCAAAAGTTTCTAGGTCCAAGTTTCAACCTTATTAAAGGCTCAATCATTTGATTCAAGTGAATGTGATCTGATCAAAAGTGCCGACCCAATCATTGTATTGTTTGATTCAAGTCTTGACCCATTGAAGTTGGTTAAAACAGTTTGGAAGTATTTCAAATTGTGTTGGGAGTTTTTGGGAGATTTGACTAGGTGAATCATTTCGTTTGAAAGGGGATAGAGTTGGAATTTGATACTTCATTTTAAGGGATTGTCTTGATAAACGGGTTTCTGAGTCATGGATATCAATTTCTTTAAAATGAAAAGAGAAACATTTGATAGAATAAATGTGTTAAATAAAGAATTTGATTCATTTTCAGGTTGTCCAGGAGAAAGTACAAAAAGTATCATTGCGAGGTATAGCCATCTTGTTCGCTCAATGTCTGAGAAGGGTATTAAAAAAGAATCAGGAGAATGGGTTGAAAAATTTGTCAGTGCTTTACTTCAAGAAGAATGGAAAAATTATATCTTAAACTTGAAGATTTCTGGAGAATTTTCCCAACTGACAATTTGTCCACTCATTAAAAAGATTGAAGAACAGATGGTGATCAATGCTGAGAAGAAGAAAAGTCAAAGTGGAAAATCAATATTAAAGAAGAGCAAGAGTAAAGGTGTTCAAGTGGGAGAAGAACAGACTGAAGAGATTTTAGTTTTAAAAGACGAGAAGAAAGCTGATAAGAAACATATTTTTGATTTGCAAGAAAATTGTGAGAGGTTGAAATCTGAAAATGACAAACTGTTAAATGATTTGAACAGTTTGACATTAGAAAACAAGGTTTTGAAAGAGAAAGAACAAGATTTTGAAAGCAAAAAGAAATCTTCCGAAGATGAAGATTTCTGGATAAAATTGGAGAACAAAAATCTGATAGCAAATGAAACAAAATTTCAAGAACAGTTAAAAGTTTTGGAAAATGAAAAATCTGTTCTTGAAAACATTAAAATTGAAAACGAAAAAACAATCAAGTCTCATCTTGAACGAATATCTCAGCTTGAAAATGAAGCAGAGAATTCAAGGAACAAAATTGATGAGCTTAAAAAGAAATTGAAAGGTTTTGTGACTTCATTTGTGTTCCCCTGTCCAAAACCGATCAATTCCATTCCAATAAGTGACTATGTCACAAACTTTGACAAAGTCAAAGTTGAAGATTGTGATGAGAAAACTGATGATGAAAATGAGGATTTTTATTCAGCAGACGAGTCTGAGTCAGAGTCTGATGCTGAAAATGAGAAAAAGAAAATATTTTTGAAATTAAAAGAAAAATTTCAAGAAACTGTTCTGCAATCGACTGAAAAGGGTGAATGCTCTACGCAAAAACCTTTGAAGAAGAAAGTGGAACAGAAACAAAAAGTTAAAAATTCAGAAAATGGTCAAAACAAGAATAAAAGCTCATCAGTTCAATCATCCAATCGCAATAAAAAACCACAAAAATTGAAAAATCAAAACTCAAAATCTGTTGGTAATAAGTGGTGCAGGTCGGACCACAGTGCTCAAAAGCCAAATCCAGCAAACAAGAGAAGAGGACATTATCACCAAGCCAAACAGTGCTATGATCTAAATGTTTGGACTGAAAATGGTGATTGGTACGATAACAGAGTGTGTTACCGATGCGGCTATCAAGGACACATTGCTGTTAACTGCCAGAGTTGGAGTTTTGAGTCAAGAAGATGTTTTAACTGCAACATCATTGGTCATATTGCTAGAGATTTCCCAATGAGATCAAAGGGAAGATCGAGGGCTGAATCTCAGAAAATGCCAATGAAGAAACCAGTCAATGTCAAAGCAAAGCCCAAGGAACAGAAAGTTCAAGAACCTAAAGTTCAAGAACAGAAAGTTCTTAAACCGAAAGTGAAGCTTTCACAGGGGCAAAAAGACAGACTGAGGAAGAAGAGGAAGAAGGCGAGAGAGTATCTCGAAAGGATTTTGTCCTCGGATACAACTGGTAAAACAGATAAAAGTTCTGATAAATCGTCTTGCTCGCCAAAGACTGACAAATCAAGCAAAACGAATTCTTCAGATACAAATCTGAGGACAGAAAAGAGGAAAAAGAAAGAGAAGGAAGTTAATCAAGAGAGTAACAAATGTGGCGATGAATCTGGCTCATCAAAGTCAGACAAGCCACATTCAGGCAATGATTCTGGTATGGTAAAGCCAGAGGAGCCATTGGTTGAGGTAAAAATTGAGAATTCTGGCTTAACAATATATGATGCAAATTTTCCACCATTGCTGAACAAGAATTCAAAATCACCCAAGGACCGTCAGGCTTGGGTGAATTTGTTTAAATGAAAAACCTGACTTGCCGGAGTTCCCAGGTTGGTAAGCGTGGAACATGAATCGGCACATTTCTTGAGAAATTCACGAAAGTGATTTCGACTTACAAGTGGTAAATCAGGGACATTAAGTTGTACTTGATTTTCTACAAGTGATTGTGTTGAAAAAAATCGATAAATGTTAAATCATACAAGTGGTTAAAGAGAACAAGGTGATGAGAGATCCCCGAATTTGTGAAAAGACACACAAAACTTATTTTCCGGAAAAACCATTTTGATTAAAACAAACTTAAGTGTTTTGAAATCACTATGGGAAAATAGTTTGTTGTCAGGGGGAGTTCTGATTGTTCAAGCCAAGTGAATGGAGAATTGAAGTGATTCTCATCATGTTGTCACGTTTCTTGTACAGTTTTTTTTCAAATTTTCCCAGAAAATCAAAATTGAGACATATTTTGATTTTAGGGGGAGTAAAAATTTAAAAAAAAAATTAGAAAATTTGAAAATGTCAAAAACATTGAAAAATGAAAAAATGAGTTTTGTTGTATAAAAGAGGAAATGATAGTAGATCAGTTGGACTGTCACAGCATGCTAAAGAAATGAAAAGTCTAAATGTGATAAACGATCTCACTAAAGATGTGACGATAGGCTCAGCTAGACTAGTAGATTTGCGAAAACGATACAAACCTAAAGCAAAAAGCCTAGTTCTAGTGGGAAACATGGTCGAAAGCATAGTACTTAGTTTTGTCCTTCTTGACTGTGTACCTGCTCAGTAATCGCTGAATGCCAAAAAGCATAAAAACTGGTTAAGTTTGTGAACTTTCACAACTTTGCTGAAAAGTCGCTGTGATTGTGCATTTTATTTTGCAAAGATTTAAACTTGTTTTATTTCTTTATTTTGTTTAAGCATCGGACATCCTCTGCGTATACGTGAGTATCGACCTGGATGTTGTTGCCTAAACGTTCTGCTTTATTTTCTTTGGTGTTTCGTTTAAGCTTTGGATCTCCTCTGCGTATACGGGAGTATCGACCTGGTGGTTAAAGCCTAAACAACTTCAACTTGTTTTATTTTTCTTATTTTGTTTAAACATTGGACTTTCTCTGCGTATACGGAAGTATCGACCTGATTGTTAATGTTTAAACATTCTGCTTTGTTTTCGCACAAATCACAGTTGATAAAAGTTTAAAGGCATTACTTGAGTTAGTGTATTGCATGATGAGGGGATATGCTGAGATCGTGGGGTCCATAAGAATTTAGTGCAAAATTAATATACCTTAACGTATCGGTAAGCATGTCGAAAGTTTTTAGATTGAGCTTAAGTGGACAACAATATCGTCAATCTATGTGAATCGTTTAGAGCATAAAATGAAATCAAGCTTAATGGTGCTAGTGATTGGTCACATAAACTGATATGATCCTCTTTTGCAATCTCACAAAAATATGTTTGTACATATTTCATTTCTGCATTAAATTTATGTTATTGCATTTTTGTTTCATATTTTGAAAAGTCCAAAAAGATTTTCGACAACTGATGTTGGAAAGCTGATATTCAAAATTTCAAGTGCTGAACATGATGAACTGGTTTGGGAGTGTGTATATTGAATTGAGAAATTTATTTTGAGAAAGAAATTGAGTTTAGTTAATCAAGGTCATTAATTTGAACTTGATGTAACTATTTCCAGTAAGTTTTTCTTATTGTTTTTAAGTAAAAACTTATGTGGTGGTGAGAAATTTGTGCAGGAGATGAGCTGATCAAAGATAAAGCCAGGGATTGATCTCAAGGTGATAGCTAATTCCAGACAGCGATCCCATCATGATGAGAGGGGGAGTCTGATGAGGTTAGAGCCAAAGAGAAAATCCTGGTATATGCTAAGAAAGAAAAAAGACTGATGAAGACGGAAGATGCGAACACTCGACACTTAAGACTCGTCAACATCTGAGGGGGAGTCTGTTGGTGCATTCATCTGTTGTCTTCGTCTTATGTCAAGTCTCAGTCACGTTACAGATCGGAAAGAGGATGATGTCATCATCCTTGATGATGACATCATAACGATGAAGTCATCATGACATCATCACACAAAAGACAAAATAATTTATGAAGTTTGGAAGTGATTTCGTCAAAATGGATAAGTCTGATTTCGTCAACATGTATTAGAATTTGATTTCGTCCATTTGTACATAGGGTGATTTCGTCCATATGGTCAAAGCCTGATTTCGCTCTTTAGTCAGTTATGTGATTTCGCTTTTGTGGCAAGTAGATGATTCCGCTTTTGTGTCATGTATGTATGAGCGGAATCACATTATCTATAAATAGGGTCATAAGAGCGAAATCAAGATAGAGTTCGAGGTGTTGTCTTCCGGTGAGCCACGAAGTGCTGCCGAAGTGTCGACTCGATTGTACATGTCATTCAGATCAATAATATCGACATATTAAAGTGAATTCTCGCTGAATTGTACTTGGTTTGTCTATTTCCGCCGTTCAAACTGAGATAAACTCTTCTACGTGACTCGTTCGGTTCGAAACACGATCCTACACTTTGTCCGTCTGTTTGAGGATGATATGCCGTACTTAAATTAAGTCGGGTTCCCATTGCTTTCTGGAAACTTGTCCAGAAATAGGAAGTGAAACGACTATCCCTATCCGATACAATGGAGAGTGGAACTCCATGTAAGGATACTACTTCGTCCACATATAACTTGGCTAACCTTTCCATGCTAAAGGTTTCCTTCATGGGTAGGAAATGAGCTGATTTGGTTAATCGATCCACAATTACCCAAATTGCATCATTCCCTTTTCTGGTTTTGGGTAGCTTGGTAACAAAATCCATTGTTATGAGCTCCCATTTCCATACAGGCATTTCTAACTGTTGAAGTAGGCCTGAAGGTTTCTGATGTTCGGCCTTAACTTGTGAACAAGTAAGACACTTAGAAACATATTTAGCTATGTCCTTTTTCATTCCTATCCACCAAAAATTATTTCTTAAATCTTGGTACATTTTATTGTTTCCTGGGTGCATGGTATACCTAGATTTATGTGCTTCCTCTAAAATCTTATCTCTTAAATTTCCTTGCTTAGGAACCCAAATTCTTTTCTTATGGAATCTCCAAATCCCATCACTTCCTTGTTCTAATTCTTTTATTCGTCCATTCATTCCTCAGCATCATCCTTGATTGTTGTTTCCTGAATATTCTTCATTTGTTCCATTAAATCTAATTGTAGATTTAATCTGAGAGCACGAACTCGTCGTTGTTTCTCATGATATTTACGACTTAAGGCATCTGCAACTACGTTTGCCTTTCCTTCGTGATATTGAATATCACAGTCGTAGTCACTTAGGATTTCCATCCATCTTCTTTGCCTCATATTTAATTCCTTTTGCCCAAATATGTATCTTAAGCTCTTATGATCTGTATAAACAGTGAACTTACTTCCATACAGATAATGTCTCCAAATCTTAAGGGCAAAAATTATGGCTCCTAATTCTAAGTCATGAGTCGTATAATTTTCCTCATGCTTTTTCAATTGTCTTGATGTAGATGCAATTACCTTCTTGCGTTGCATTAGCACACATCCTAATCCTAGCTTTGAAGCATCACAATATACTTCAAAATCTTCCGTTCCTTCTGGCAAGGCTAAGATTGGAGTGTTTGTTAGCTTTTGCTTCAAAACCTTAAAAGCTTCTTCCTGTTTGGGTCCCCATTCAAACTTAACTGCTTTACAGGTTAACTTAGTTAATGGTACTGTTATCTTAGAAAAATCCTTAATAAAACATCTATAGTACCCGGCTAATCCTAAAAAGCTTCTAACTTCCATGGCTGTTTGTGGGACTTTCCATTTGGTAATGGCTTCTATTTTAGAGGGATCTATGTGAATACCTTCGTGATTCACCATGTGACCTAAAAATTGCACTTCCTGTAGCCAAAATTCACATTTCGAGAATTTGGCGTAAAGCTTCTCCTTTCTTAACAAAGTTAAGAGTGCATGTAGGTGCTCACAATGTTCCTCCTGACTTTTGGAATAAATAAGTATATCGTCGATGAAGACAATTACAAATTTATCCAAATACGGTTTACAGATTCTATTCATCATGTCCATGAATGCTGCGGGTGCATTCGTTAGTCCAAAAGGCATGACTGTAAACTCGTAATGACCATACCTAGTTCTAAAAGCAGTTTTAGGTATGTCTTCTTCTTGTACCTTCAGCTGATGATATCTGGAGCGTAAATCTATCTTAGAAAAATATCTAGCTCCTTGGAGTTGATCAAAGAGATCATCAATCCTAGGTAATGGGTATCGATTCTTAATTGTAACCTTATTCAGTTCTCTATAATCAATACACATTCTCATTGAACCATCCTTTTTCTTTACTAACAACACTGGTGCTCCCCAAGGGGATGAACTAGGTTGTATGAATCCTTTACCAAGCAACTCATCTAATTGTTTCTTAAGTTCTAACATTTCAGTGGGTGCTAATCGATAAGGTGCTTTTGCTATTGGTATAGTTCCAGGAATTAAATGAATCCTAAATTCTACCTCCCTATCAGGTGGTAATCCTGGCAACTCTTCTGGGAATACATCTGGGTATTCTGAAACTACAGAAATTTCCTTAAGTTCCTTTCCCTTCATGGAAACGATTACTGAAATCATATATACCATTGTCTGTTTTCTCGAATAACTGGCCAACTTTATTGTTGAAATGAATTTCAGTGGTTTTCGTGGTT
>JARYGA010041896.1:0-27629 GCA_030545235.1 Helianthus tuberosus
AGACTGGATCCTCCAAGAAGTCAAAGAAGCGAAAGGCTTCCCAGAACTTCACCGTGGTTGCTAACAATGATCAAGCTACCCCCAACCAACCAGCTCAACCCCCTGCTAGGAAGCCATACAACGGAACCGCACCCTTGTGCAACCAATGTAACCTTCATCATCATGCTAGTGTGAAGTGCCGCAAATGCCAAATTTGTGGACTTATAGGTCATACAGCAAGAGTTTGCCGAGCTGCAGTTGCACCAAATCAAGTTGACAACAATCCTGCTCAAGCTCGTTTTCCACCAGGTTGTTGTTACAACTGTGGCGAGATGGGTCATTTCCGAAGAAATTGCCCAAAGCTTGCTAATGCAAATCCAGCATAGGGATGAGCATCTGACAAACTAGAAGACAACACCGTTTAGAAATAATCACGTCTTATGTATTATTTTCTTTATTGTCATGGTCCATGAAACAGTTGTCATCGTTGTTTATAAATAAATCTTTTATTTACATTGCAATGTATTTATGTGGTTGCATGTATAAACAACATATCCCCTACAATACCGACAACCAGGGAATCGTGTTCCTTGAAGAACAGACTACCACCAAAATTCTTCCATTTTATGATCTCTTGTGTTTTCCATGAAAATCCTAAGTACCCGTTTCTTCCAAAGAAACGAAGTACAAGGCACAAGTTACAACTCTGGACGAATACCCAAAGTACCACTATAAATCCTTAATAAGGTACCTAAGGGTATTTCCGTAAATCCTAAAATTGTTGTGTACCTTAATTCGAATATTACGTTTCTTTGAAAACAAAATCGAATTTTTGGAAGATCATCCTATCTTCATAGATAGATTCTTGAAAATGATTAAAGTGCCAAATGAAATCCACGGATTGGATTCCTGGTGTGCTTTAAATATCCGTGTCCAAATATAACAAATTAAAGGTCAAATTAAACAAATATGTGATTATGTGCTTATGTGTTCCCTTTTATGTTTTTGTGTGATCCAAGTTTTTGTTATCCAAATCCTCGTAGAATCTTCCATATCTTCATATAAGGGATTCATAGTAGGATATCCAAAGGTACTACCTTAAATCCTTAATGGGCTTCTACGTAATAGTAAAGACCCTTGGATTATAATGTACTATTCCATAATTAGACCCCTTGAGTGGTCTAGTTAAACAAATTGATCCAAAAATTTGGTTAGGAATATCATGTGATGATATAGCTGAAAAGACTCCTTGGTGGTCTAATTAAAGAGATCATTTGTCGATCTAATTAAAAGAACCCTATGATTGTCTAGTTACACTCATCACAGGTTTGATTTTATTCCCCTTCACATTACAAAACAAACTGTGCGGACTGTGCAAGGAACTACGTCATTATGGATGCATACATAATTATGGAATTCAGTGCACAGAAACCACAGCAAGTTTTGTCATGTGTCTAGAGTTGACTCGGTTCATTTCCGTTTCTGAAGAATACCTATTGAGGAAAATGACTCATTCCGTTCATTTTCATTTCTGAAGAATATCCATCGAGGGAAATGAACATCCCTGATTTTTCTTTTTCCTTCATTTATGTTTCTGAAGAATCCCCATTGAGGAAAATGACTCATTCCGTTCATTTTCGTTTTTGTAGAATATCCATCGAGGGAAATGAATATTCTTGATTTTTTCTTCATTTCCGTTTCTGAAGAATACCCATTGAGGAAAATGACTCATTCCGTTCATTTTCGTTTCTGAAGAATATCCATCGAGGAAAATGAATATTCTTGATTTTTCCTTCATTTTCGTTTCTGAAGAATACCCTTTGAGGAAAATGACTCATTCCGTTCATTTTCGTTTCTGAAGAATATCCATCGAGGGAAATGAATATTCTTGATTTTTCCTTCATTTCCGTTTCTGAAGAATACCCATTGAGGAAAATGACTCATTCTGTTCATTTTCGTTTCTGAAGAATATCTATCGAGGGAAATGAATATCCTTGATTTTTCCTTTATTTTCATTTTTAAAGATTGTCCGTTGAGAGAAATGACAGGATTATTCCTTGCATAATCTTTGATGGTTTATTCTACGGAAATAGATAAACACCCTAGATTCCATGCAAGGCAATTATTTAACACAGCGTCACATACAGACTCCTACGAATAAATTTCGGGACAAAATTTCCTAAAGTAGGGGAGACTGTGACACCTGTGCCTCTGCGACCATCAAACAAATACCAAACCAATGAAATATTGTATTTCATACTTGGGATTTATATAAATATGTGTATCTTTTGCACATATCAATTCTTGTTCGATTTCAAGCTTTAAATCGCTTTCTGGAAGGTTATACGCGCACTGATGCGTAAATATAACCAGTTTAATGCAACGAACACTCCGGAATAGTGAAATAGGCTTAACATACCTTAAATGACCTTTACATAACTTAGAAATAAGTTTTGGAGGGTTTGGTGTGGCAAAATCAAGTTTATTCTCTTACAGGGACTAATTTCGACAAACTGCGAAAGTATGCCGATTTGTACTGTAACGAACATTCCAGAACATGAACACAAGTTAAACATACCCTAAATATCCTTTACATAGCTTAGAAATAGGCTTTGATGGGTTCGGTGTGCTAAAATAAACTTTTTGGTCATTCAGGGACTAAAAGTGTCAAAAAGTGCATAAGTTTGCATTTTCCCGCATATCTGACGTTCTGAATACATCCGGACATCCAAAAACTTATGTAATCATTAAAATATTTTATTTTAGTGATTGGCATGATAAAATTTCATTCGTCGCGTAATTTGGATCGTTTTTGCGTTCATTACGATTTCCGTCGTAAATAACCGAACAACGCAACCGTACGACCAAACAAACCGACATCCGAGATGTTTTTGAGCATATTTTAAGTTCCCTATACTTTAACTTTATTTTAGAGCCTTGAAATGGGGTTAACGGGGCTTAAAAGTGCCAAAAATCAAGTTTTACAAGTGCAGGGACCATTTTTGAAATTTTTGACCAGATTCAATGAACCTAGTCCAATTTTGAAGTTTTGATGGTTTTAGCCCATGGTTTTGCAAACTATGGGCTGGTATTTAATGGTTTTTATGATACCATGGACTCATATTAGGGGCTCCCATGGTTTTAGAAAACCATGGGCACATGTGTACGGATGAGATCGAAGCTCGTTTTACGATGAATGATCTTAACGGTTGTGCAAAAACTATATAAACCCCACCCCCATTTTCCCAAACTCGCATTTGATCTATTTTCATTCTCTAAGTTGAAGTCTTGCACTTCATACCTGAGAATAAATTTGATCAAACCCCCCTTGGACCTTTTGTAAGTCCTCTTTCGTTCTTTTACGCGTTTTTAGTCCCTAGTGACTATACCTACTGACTATACCTGAGAATAAATTTGATCAAACCTTGTTTGACTTTCTGCATTTACCAGTTTATGGTCAACACGAAGTTCGTTTGAACTTCGCAACATGAGCGTAATCACGATGGTTATAGTCCCTAGTGACTATACCTACTGATTACCACGTTGTTTAGGTGTAGTGACGAGTCGTAGTTTCGGCCAAAATGCGTATTCTTGCGTATTTTGTAACCAGACTACTTTTAGTTATCAAAACCGTTTGTTTTGATACCAAACCTGTTTTCTAACTTTTTTAAACATGTTTTAACATGTTTAGCTCGTCACTTTAGGTTTAGTGCTTATGTAGGGTCGTAAGGTAAGCGGTCTAAACAACCGCTTATACTTACGAACCCGACCCGTTTGGTCGATCATTAGGATCCCACCAAACACATTAGGTGACCATAGTTGTATAGGGAATAACCTTTCGAGGTTATACCTTATGGTCACTACTTTTAGCTAGTAGTATGATAGGTAGTTTATGTGCCTTAGGAAAATTACCAAAATGCCCTTTTTATGCATAAATTCATTTTAAGCATATGTAACCTAAGTTTTGACATCTAAACTGATTAGGCAACATTATTAGACATGTTAAGGTATATAATATTTGTCATAGGACTAGTTAGGCGGTCCGAACGCGTTTTACGCGAGCAAAGCGTTAAAGTGGCGTAAGCTACCTAAACGGGTCATAATGGGTCGTAAGCACATAGGTTAGGTTTCATTTTAGTATGTAGACTTTGTTAAACCATATTACATGAGTTCCTATACTCATTTGGTTTACGAAACCTCATTCTATCCGATCTTCCGATTTAGGTTTGTTTATTTACATAATTAGCTATATTAGGTGCCGTTTGATTCCGTGATACCTCTAGCTTTGCTTGGTTGTTCTTCAAGACTTCTAAGCATCCTCAAGTGAGTACATAGACCCCTCTTTTACTGTTTTCCAAACGTTTTGGGGTGAAACACATGTGCCTACTTGTTAATTTCATGCTTTCCATGTTTTCATATCATATACTTGTTATGTTCATTAGTACACTATTAGTACATGATTTCATTATGTCTTGCTATGTATGTTCACTTAATACGCTAGCACAATTGTTTTACGTTTTGAACCATTTGAAATCATTGGATGTATGTGAACCATTTGAAATCATTGGATGTATGTGAACCATTTGTAACCATTTGATGTATGTGAACCATTTGAAATCATTGGATTTATGTGAACCGTTTGTAACCATTTGATTTATGTGAACCATTTGTAACTGTTTGAGCCATTGGGTTAGGGAAGTGATTAGGTAACGGGGCAGGTGTAATGTGTTAAAAGCATGGTGGATAGGCCGCTGGTACTTCCTATATATAACTGCTTTTAACACATTATATATATATCGTTATGTTATCTAGATCACTTGGGTAAACGATTTTGAAACAATGTCACACAATTATGTTTTCTGAATAATATAAACCATACGAGTCTTATTAACGAGTTTCTACGAGATGTTTTACGATTTGATTTAATAAAACAAAATGTTTTAGAGTTAAGAATCATGGCTACGAGATTTTATAAATCATATCCAACTTGATTTGAGTTGGTTAATTATGTCGCAATACTATACTTTTCAAAATAAGGTTTTTAAATAAGTATTGCAACATTTAAAACGAGCCATGAAAATGACACTCACATTAAACCTATGTACTCGCCGGCATTTTTATGCTGACGTATTTTCACATGTGTTTCAGGTACCATAGTTGATGATATTTGCAGATGATATTGATGCATGCTCACATAGGAACGGACGAGGCCTTAGCGACTTAATAACAATAAAAGTCTATTTGTTCATGTTTTGTTTCTAATTCCAATGTAATGTAATATGTTTAATTTAATAAAACGAAACTGTTTAATCCATGGTTGTGAAACAATGATTATGTTACAACACTCCCCGACGTTTGTCGCAACCCCTGATCCCTTAGCTGTCCCGGGAACGGGCGGACGCGAACTCAGATTTTCGGTGGTATCAGTTGCGTTAATTTGGAAGCGGAAATTACATCAGGACCGTAGTTAGGAAATGTTTATCAGAGTAAAACCACCATATTTAATATTAATAATCACATGGTTAAAACCCAAGTTTCTTATTACAATACATTTATAGGGATAAACCGTATTTTATTGTATTTAAAACATCGTTTATTAGGTAACTTTTTATAGCCACATTTTTCCCAAGCCTTCAGTGCTCTCCAGCTGGCTTTTTACTAATTGGTTGTCACATTGTGTTACCTTAAACGCGTTTTAAAAACATTTGTCAGTGGGAAATATTGGTGAGTGAATCCCAGTTTAATCAAGAAACATTTTATCAATTAAAACAGTATTGAGAGCGATCACATTGTTTATTTCTACACAATTACTCATTCAGTACTGTCAATCCTGACTTGTGGTGTCACACCCCAACCGATGGAGGAATCATCGGGGCATGGCACTGAGCGAAACAGATTGTCCAGAAGTTTCCATAACAATTATCATAGCCATCCAATTAAATAATACGTCCCATACCTTATCTCAAATAGTCAAATAATTATTACAGACAAACATCAAGGCAAAATATTCTGTTCCGACAACTCAGATTTAAATAGACAGCAATTGTTTATCTGCTTCTAGAGACCCCTGATTCGTTATCTCCAGACAACTATTTGTTGGGCTCTAAAGCTTTATTCTAGCTTCAAATTCCTACCACATGTGCGTCCTAAGCACCTGTCACATACGTTAAAATAAAGTCAATACATAAAATGTAAAGGTGAGCATACAAGTTTGATAATAGCATATAGAGTTCGAATTCGTTTACGCATAACCAGCACATACACATAGTGAAATGAAGCACGTTAGTTATCGACATAGATCCATCGATACCAATGACTGCGGGTTGACTGCCCGAGGCAGTTCGCAATACATGATTACCACCGTAATCCATGCAAGTAAAAGATCCTTAACAACCCCCGTGTGAACGGGTGCTGAGTCCAAACTATAGTACTATCGTTGCTAAGGCAGGTAGATAGCATTCCATGTGTAAACATAACAAACAAGCATTCATAAGCCATGCATAACATGCATTAACGGTTAGCGTTCAAATAGTATTTGAGTAGTGTGGTTGTTGTAGTTTGAATACTAGTAACGTATGTAACACCCAAAAGTGCTTAAAGCAAAAAGGGATCGAGTATACTCACAGCGATTAATGGATTGAAGGGAGCGCTTAGCGAGTACGGTTAGCCTGAATAGATTTGGTAGCATAACGATAAGTGAAATGTAAAACAGGAAACAAGTGTAGGTGAGTCGGACAGCTGGTCGATCGGATGGCAGTTCGATCAGACGGCTGACCGTTCGGTTGACAGCCCGTTCGGTCTGCTGTCCGGTCGGTCGGTAGGCCGATCGGATGGCTGTTCGAGTGGATTGTTCCTTCCTTTAAGAAGGATGTGTTTGTGTATGATGGCTTGACTTTTGAAGTTTTCGTTGTAGCATTTGAAAACATTGAAGTATCTTTACCTTTCAGGTCGGTCGATCGGCCGGCAACCCGATCGGTTAGGCATTCAAATGAATTACAATGTTTAGTCTTTGGATCGGACAGGTGTTCGATCGGTTGGCAAGTCAACAATAGTCAACCACTTTAATGAATTGCAAAAGTATGGTTCAGTGGGACGGATAGTTGATCGATCGAATAGCACAACTGCTGTTCGATCGGTCAACAGGGTGTCACCTGATCGGACGGCTGTTCGACCGGGTGGCACTTCTAGTGCATTGAACATGTGGAAAATCGATTAAGTGTTGAAGCATAGTATCTCATGATCCGAAAAGTAATCCGATCGGACAGTAGTTCGATCGAACAACAGTTCGTTCAATACCATTCTTTAAAACAAATTGATTTTGTGGGACCATGTGCTAGCCAATTGGATGGCCAATCGATCGGCTGACTATCCGATCGGCTGACTGTCCGTTCGGACATAAGTCTGATCGGTCAGCATCCTGACCTGATCAGCCCTTGCATCTACCACTTGGTTGTTTGGTTTGTTTGTCATTCTATTGAGGTATTTTGACAACGAGTAGAACCATAGATCCCTCGTCCTTGCTTGGTTCCTCGGGTCAGACATGAATCACCCAAATCCGGCCGGTGGACTGTTTGGAACGAAGTTTAACGTTTAACCCGAAGTCGGTTAACCTCGCGGATAGAATCTGGATCTTGAGCCATACAACCACCGGAGTGATTTGTAAACCGTCTCAGGGTCCGTTTCTACAAGTTTTGAAGTTATTGAGTGAAAAGAGTTGGAAGAAAGTTGGAAAATCCATCCTCCAGTCCTTTTCACGTGTTTATGATTTGATCTAAAAAAGATCATTGTTTGTTTATCTGGAAAACGGCTAGATCCAAGTCATTCTTGGTGGATTGAGGCCAAAACATAAAGTTCTTCAAGAACCCATGATGACATCATCCTAGAACACTTGATTCTTGGTGATTTCACGGTCAAAAGTTAAGATTCGAAAGATAGAAATGTGTAGGAGTGTGTATAGATCAAGAAAGTACAGGATTTAGGATGAAAACTTACCGGAATCGAGAGAAATCTGCAAAAAAGGGAGTTGAGCGTGCTGGTCGAACAAGGGTTTCCAAAAGTGGAAAAGGATGACAATGACAGGGGTATTTGTAGGATGACAAAAGAGGAAAGTGCTGGCCGATCGGCCAGGCAGCTCGATCGGACAGCCTGTCCGATCGGACAGCCTGTCCGATCGGACAGCAGTCCGTTCGGCTGGCTGTTCGATCGGCTGGGAGCCTGATCGATCAGTCGCACCTTTCGAGTGTTTCGCGCAACGATTTCTGATATTTCAATTTCAATTGCGAGTGGTTCGATTCGATAGGGTTTCCTTGTCAAATTACTTTCAGTCCCAACTACTTCGTATCTCGCGTAATCTATTTTTTCCACTATCTATCATAGTTCGATCGTGATTCGAGTTCGAGTTCGATTACATTTCAAGTTAGATTTCGAGTTTCGATTGAGTTCGCTTGATTACCACAACATAACATAATAAACATGCACAGGTAACACGTAAGGCACACACACACGTATAATAACAAGTAAAAATTCGTAGCTCGAGTTGCGAATTGATGTCGATTTGATTAACATAGCTTGATTATTAGTTGATTAACTTTATCGCATTGTTACTTCCTATAGTTCACAGTCGTAGGTCGATTGAATAAGGATTAAGACAGTTCGAGTATTGCAATTAACGACACTTACTCCACATAATACAAATAAAATAAAGAAATTTCTATAAGTCAAGTTGCGCGAAATCGGTCGTTGACTTAGACCTTGACTTTGACTTTGACTTGTGAAAACACGGGGTGTTACAGCCTCCCCTTGTTTAGGGAATTTTGTCCCGAAATTAAGCTGGAAGTTGCACATCACCGTGAATCACGTTTGAGAACTTTCTCTTTCTAGACTTTCTCTTCGAATAACTGCGGGTACTTTGCCTTCATGTCGCTTTCGAGTTCCCAAGTGAACTCTGCGCCTCGTTTGCCTTCCCATCGGACTTTCACAATAGGAATGCGTAAGCGCCTGAGCTGCTTGGTTTGGCGATCCATGATTTCGACAGGCTTTTCCACGAAGTGTAATGTTTCGTTCACTTGTAGATCATCGAGAGAAACATGTAAGTCATGGTCGGCTATGCACTTTCGGAGGTTTGACACGTGGAAAGTCGGGTGGACGTTACTGAGTTCCTCCGGTAGTTCGAGTCTGTAGGCGACTTTTCCGATTCTTTCCAGAATCTTAAAAGGTCCAACATATCAAGGCGCGAGTTTGCCTTTCTTGCCGAATCGGACTACACCCTTCCAAGGTGATACCTTTAGGAGTACGTAGTCACCAACGCCAAATTCATGGGGCTTGCGATTTTTATCGGCGTAACTTTTCTGTCGATCCCGAGCCTTTACCAGGTTGTCTCGAATTTGGAAAATTTTGTCTGTCGTTTCTTGTAGTAGCTCTGGACCGGTTAGTTGCGAGTGACCGATCTCGTGCCATACAATAGGTGATCGACATCTTCTTCCATATAATGCCTCGAATGGTGCCATTTGGATGCTAGAATGATAGCTATTGTCATACGAGAATTCGACTAACGGCAGGTGTTTATCCCAATTACCACCTAAGTCTAGGACACACGAACGGAGCATGTCTTCAAGAGTACGAATCGTTCTTTCAGTCTGACCGTCAGTTTGAGGGTGGAAAGTGGTACTTAGATTAAGCGTTGTACCGAGTGCCGTTTGAAATGTTTCCCACAGTCGCGAAGTAAACCGAGCATCACGATCAGAGATGATATCACGAGGCATCCCATGATTACAAATGATCTCGTCGGTGTAGATTCGGGCTAATCGTTCCACCTTGTAGTCTTCTCGTATAGGCAGAAAGTGAGCTGATTTAGTCAAACGGTCGACCACAACCCATATGCTGTCGTGACCTGATGATGTGGGTGGTAGCTTGGTTACGAAATCCATAGCTATGCTCTCCCACTTCCACATGGGAATTGGTGGTTGTTCGAGCAAGCCAGAGGGTCTTTGATGTTCAGCCTTGACTCTAGCACAAGTTAGGCATTTTCCGACGTAGAGAGCGATATCCCTTTTCATACCCGGCCACCAGTACTTATAACGAAGATCCTGGTACATTTTGTCAGCACCGGGATGAATAGAATACCGGGATTTGTGGGCTTCGTCCATCAAAGTTTGTCGCAAATTGGTTTGCTTGGGAATCCAAATTCGGTCCAAGAAGTGGAATATCCCATTCGATTTGCTCACAAGTTGGGCTCCATCGTGGTAGATTCTTTCTTTCTTCAGGGTGCGTTCGTTGAAACATGCATGTTGAGCGTCGCGGATGAGGGTTTCGAGATTATGTTGGGCTTGAACATTACGAGTGCTAAGCAGGTAGCTCCGTCTGCTAAGTGCGTCGGCAACAACATTCGCCTTGCCTGGGTGATAACGGATCTCACAGTCGTAATCGTTGAGAAGTTCTACCCACTGGCGTTGACGCATATTAAGTTCCTTCTGATTAAAGATGTGTTGTAGGCTCCTATGGTCGGTGAAGATCGTACACTTGGTACCGCACAGGTAGTGTCGCCAAATCTTTAACGCAAAAACAACTGCGCCTAGCTCGAGATCATGGGTTGTATAGTTCTTCTCGTGGATTTTGAGCTGTCGAGATGCGTAAGCTATGACCTTGTCCCGTTGCATGAGAACACAACCAAGACCAAGGTTGGAAGCATCACAGTAGACAATGAAATCATTGTTTCCGTCGGGCAATGTGAGATCAGGAGCATTGCAAAGCATGCGCTTGAGGGTTTGAAAGGCAGTCTCTTGTTTAGTTCCCCAAACAAAAGGCTTGTCTTTATGCGTGGGAGAGGTAAGCGATACAGCGATCTTTGAGAATCCCTCGATAAATCGTCGATAATAGCTCGCTAGTCCGAGAAAAGAACGGACCTCAGACGGATTCTTAGGTGTAACCCAACTCTTGACTTCTTCAAACTTTGCAGGATCGACGTGAATACCCTGACTATTAACAATGTGACCCAGAAACTGAACTTCCTCCAACCAAAATTCACACTTGGAGAACTTGGCATAGAGTTGGTTCCCCTGGAGTAACTCGAGAACCAAACGTAGATGTTGCGCGTGTTCAGTTTTCGATTTGGAATAGATCAAGACATCGTCGATGAATACAATGACGAAACGGTCGAGATACGGTTTACTCACGCGATTCATCAGATCCATGAAAACCGCTGGTGCGTTGGTTAGAGCAAAAGGCATGACAACGAATTCGTAGTGGTCGTAACGAGTACGAAACGCGGTTTTAGGTATATCCTCCTCTTGAATACGCAGCTGATGATATCCTGAACGTAGATCAATCTTGGAGAAACACGTGGCGCCTTGTAGTAGATCAAACAAATCGTCAATACGAGGTAGAGGATAGCGGTTCTTGATAGTTAACTTATTCAATTCCCGATAGTCGATGCACGTCCTGAACGATCCGTCCTTCTTTTTGACGAAAAGGACTGGCGCGCCCCAAGGAGAGGTGCTCGGGCGAATGAAGCCTTTCTCAAGTAATTCCTGGAGTTGGGTTGAGAGTTCGCGCATTTCGGACGGCGCGAGTCGATAAGGAGCTTTGGCGATAGGGTTGGCTCCAGGAATGAGGTCGATACGAAAGTCGATATCACGACTTGGCGGTAGTCCGGGAAGATCCTCTGGAAAAACATTAGGAAATTCTCGAACCACAGGAACGTCTTTCACTTCCTTCTTCTCTTTCTTTTCCTTCTCCGCTACTACGATGTTAGCCAGGAAAGCCCTGTATTCCTTGCGGAGATACTTGCTGGCTTGCACGCATGACATAAGCTTGAGCCCCCTTGAAGAAGTATCGCCATAAACACACAATAAGTCACCATTTGAGAGCGAGAAACGAATCATCTTGTCGAAGCACACAACTTCAGCATGGTTTTCCCGAAGAAAGTCCATGCCTACTATGACGTCGAAACTTCCGAGTTGCATCGGAATAAGGTCAATTGGGAAGATGTGATTGTTGAGCTCAAGAGTACAATCACAAAGAACAGAATTGAAGGCGACGGTTCTTCCGGTAGCGACTTCAACATCGAATGTCGAGGAGAGTTGGGAGCGTTTACGACTAAGGAGTCTCTCAAATTCGAACGACACAAAGCAATTATCGGCTCCGGTATCAAATAAACAGGAAGCATAAATACCATTCACAAGGAACGTACCATTGACCACGTTGTTGTCGGCCTGGGCTTGACGCATGTTGAGGTTGAAAGTTCTGGCGCGTGCGGCCTGTTGTTGCTGTTGTGGCTGCTGTTGCTGAGGCTCTTGTTTCACAACCCTGTTTGGGCACATGTTGGCGAAATGGTTCGGGTCGCCACATGCGAAGCAGGCTCTGGCTTTGACTGCGGATGCCGGAGGAGCTTGTTGACCCTGTGGGGCAGTGAGTAGAGCTTGGTTGGCAGGAGTTTGACGAATACGGTAGTTGGCAGTAAAATGGCTGTATATATTGCAATGAGCACAAAAGCGGCAAGAGATAGCAGTCGGGTGATGGTAGGTGCAAGTAGGGCAGAGCGGGTGTGGCCCAGTGTATGCACGCTTTGCAGGCGGTGCATTGGCCACAGGCGCCGCTACTTGACGCTGTTGGGCAGGTACAGCTTGAATCGGTGCAGCAGTTATTGCACAGTTCTTGTTGCTGGAGCTGTTCTTCCTCTTGTTGCTTGATGAGGTAGGTTCAGCAGTTGGTGCAGTAGCGGTAGCTTGATGCAGATGCTTCGAAGTCTTATCCCAGACACCAGCCTTAACCTGCTTGTCGTTGAGATCAGCGGCTAGCAGGTAGGTTTCCTCGATCGTCGTAGTCTTAGCCGCTTGCACGAAATCAGCAACGCAGTCGGGCAGTGCCCGGATGTACTTCTTGATTGTCATGTCGGGAGTCTTGACTTGATCAGGACAGATAATGCTGAGCTGTTTGAAACGAGCAGTGAGACCAGCATTGTCACCATCCTTTTGCTGTATGTGCCAAAATTCATCTTCCAGCTTTTGACGTTCATGAGGAGGGCAGAATTCTTCTAGCATAACTTCCTTGAGCTCGTCCCACGATAGACCGTAGGCTGCATCGTTCCCTAACTTGTTCCTCTCGGCCGTCCACCAGTCTAGTGCTCGAGACTGGAAAACGCCGGTAGCATTCAGAGTACGGAGGTCATCAGGGCAACCACTCTGTCGCAGAGTAACCTCAATGGAATCAAACCAGTGGAATAGTGCAGTGGGACCTCCTTCGCCAGTGAATTCTTTTGGCCCACATGATTTGAATTGCTTGAAACTGAAGGGCCTTGCGGTAGCTTTGGGAGCTTCGGTTCTTGATTCCTCGGATGATTTGCTGGCATTCTCATAAACATCACTCACGACCTTTGCCACACTCTTGGCGATGATGGAAGCAAGGCGTTTGTCCCTCTTTTCCTGACGAGATAGAGTATGACGGGATCCAGACGACATGGTCTGCAACAGACATCGTCACAGGACTCATCACATTGTATTCGAATCTCACCTCACACGTCCACTACTACTAAAGCTCAGTAACACGTACCGTGTAAACACATAGAGGCATAACCACGCAAAACACAGAATCATTTAATCACATAAGCACGTAGGGCACATAATCATTTAATACTTAAGTATGTAAACACAGAAGCAAGGAAACGCATACACCTTCAACAGAGTCCTAGGTCTAGAGAAAGTGGCAAACGGTGATTCTTGGAGCGTATACTTGTCAAACTGATCAATAAGAATCAGGGTAAATTGTACATCTAGTGTGTTCGGTAAAGAAACTGCGAACGAAATAAAAATACAACAACAACAAAAAAGGAAACGACTTAGCTGGTTAGGACAAAAGTCAGTGCCAGCCGTACGAATCTTGAATCCCCCGAACGATCGTATAGCATTTAATTCGCGATCGTTAACTAGTCTGCTCGGGTTTATCAATATAGCAAGTCCGAAATCACCCGAATGGCAATTGAGTACGGGTGGTACAATCCAAACCTGCATAATCAAAACAAAACAAAACCCAACGCAGTACCGACTCTAAAAACGAAAAGACTCAAAAACTACTACTTAGACTCATGGTACAAAATAAAAGACTCAGAAATACAAACTCTACAAGTAGGTAACAACTCTTTACATACTCATGGAGGATCATGGAAGCGCAGCTCACCCTCCAACATCGCCCTCACTTTACGGGCTATAGCACTATCCTTCCTACCACTACCCGAATCACTCCCAACTTTTTCATATTCTCTCAACTCATCATCTGGTGGTTTGAATCTAAAAGTATCATCTCTATACTTATCCCCACACTGAGCCTTGCTCAATGTCTCAAACCTAGACTCTAAACTCACCACCCTCTCTTCTAATTCTACCAACTTCCTATCCGGAGGATCCCCACGCTTTAGTCCTATTACCTTCTCTACACTCACATCTCTCACATCTTTCTCTTCATTCTCACACTCTCCCACTACCGAGATTGCTTCCACTTTACCACTCGAATCTCTCGAATTCATGACGTTAAAAACTACCGCTTCCTCGCCCGCTCTAAGTGTGATAGTGCCTAAGGAGACATCTATTAAAGCTTTAGCGGTGTTTAAAAATGGGCGACCTAAAATTAGCGGTATGTTTTCATCGGCTTCCATGTCTAGAATAACGAAATCGGCCGGAAAAACAAACTTATCTACCTTCACAAGCAAATTCTCAACTATTCCCCTCGGGTACTTAACGGACCGATCGGCTAAAGATAACGTCATCCGAGTAGGTGAAAGCTCGCCTAAGTCTAGCTTCTCATAGAGTGAAAAGGGCATCAAATTAATGCTAGCACCTAGGTCGGCTAAGGCTCTAGTGTTGGTGTTACTACCGAATAGACAAGGAATAGTGAACACACCGGGATCGGTAAGCTTTTCGGGAAGCTTATTTGAGACAATGGCTGAACACCCTCCATGCAACGGGACATTCGACAACTCTCCTAATTTCTCCTTATTCCTAAGAAGGTCCCTCAAAAATTTTGCATACTTAGGCATGGACTGGAGTGCCTCTATAAACGGAAGATTAATCTTCAATTGCTTGAAGATATCTAGAAACTGCCCGTATTCCCTCGAGTATTTCTGATTCTTAAGGCGTGAGGGAAACGGAACACACTCATGATTCACATAAGGCGAGGGTCTAACATCTATGGGCTGTTTCTCAACTTTCTTCTCACCCTGAGACTCACCGGGCTGTGCGGTACTTGCTGGGCTTAGCCTCTTTTGCACTTTGCCGGGAGTCTCCATCTCTATCACTTCATCTATAATATCACCATCCTCATCAACCTCTCTTTCCTCTACAACTCTCGGGTCTCCTACGGTCTTACCACTACGAGTAGTAATGGCATTTACTTGGGCATTAGGGTTTTGTTGGGTGTTACCCGCAAATTTACCGGGTAATCTCTCCTCTAACTTCTTAGCAATATCACCTACAACCCTAGAAAGGTCCTGGACCGCAGCTTGTTGATTCCTAAGCATGAGATCATGTTCACTAAGTTTCTTTTGGGTGCTTTGATCCCTAGCAACTAGCTGGCTCATCATAGCCTCCATTCTTTCCATGCTACCCCCTACATCGAAACTTGAACTTTGACCTATTTGACCTTGACTACTCGACCCTCCATTCTGAACCTGCCCATTCGAACTCCCATTAAAAAGTGAACCTAAACCCCTATTTGGATTTTGAGCTATTTGAAAATTAGAAGGTCCACTTGAGCGAAAATTGTTATTATTATTAAAGTTATTAGTATTACTTCGCCAACCCGAACCAAGAGTATTATTTCCAAACCCACTAGATTGATTTCTACCAAAACCTCCTCCCACGAAATCAACTTGCTCCTCACCGACTAGCACAGGACACGCACTCGTATCATGACCTCCTCGACAAAACTCACACTTATCAATCTTAGCTCTAATCTCCTTAAGTTGCCTATCCATATTTTCCAAAACAGAGGCCAAACTAGGATCCATAGTGACATGGTTCACCCCTTGAGAGGGTGTGCTAGTAGTGGTATTTGAATTACCCCTTTGATACCTCTGATCGGATCGTGATTGTGATTGAGACTGTGCAAACGCCTCAAAACGCTCTAGACACTCAGGAACTGTAAGAATACCCATCATATGCCCCCCTGCATTGGTATCGAACCTATCTCTAGTCTCTTGGGTAAGTCCATTGTAAAATTTCTCACATAAGGCCCAATCGGAAAGACCATGCTGGGAGCAACGAGCACAAAGGGTTTGAAACCTTTCCCAAGCAAGGTAGTAAGGCTCGTCGGGCCCCATGCGGAAGGAATGGATCTCTTCTCTAAGCCGTGAAGCTTTAGCGGGCGGGAAATACTTATTCAGAAAGGCTTGACGAAGCCCCGCCCAGGTGGTAAAAGTACCGGTTGGTTGTGAGTCCAACCAAGTAGCCGCACGGCCGGCTAAGGAGAATGGGAAAAGCTGTAGGTATGTAGCATCGTTGGGTGCACCGCTAAGGCTAAAGGTAGCTAGCATCCTAGAGAAACGGTTAATGTGAGCCGGGGCGTCCTCATCGTCTCGGCCATGGAATTGGATACTATTGGTGATGGCCTGCATGGCATAAGATGGGATCTGCCATGAATTGTCATTAACTATGGGTGGGACGGTAATGGGTGAAGCTAGGCCGGTGAAATTCTGAGTGGCCTGCTGATGGACGGTTTGCCTAGGGTTAGCCATGTGTTCTAAGTTTTCTAGGTTACTAGAAGTACTAGAAGTAGGGCTACCGGGTGGTGAATCCTTAGGTGAATGGTTAGGCGAAGGTGGTGGTGTGGGCGGTGGGGTGGGTAGCGGGGTGAAATCGAACTCGGGGAAACGAGATGAAGATGTAGAAGTAACCTGAGATGATGACTGCTTGACTGGTGGTGGTGGTCCGTGCGAGCGCAGATGTGGCATCCACTACAAGCAAAAACCTGGACACAAGAAAAGCAAAGACTAGTTACTACGACTCAAGACAAAAACAAAAGACACAAAACAAAGTAAACACGTAGCACGTATTTGTCAAGTAAATCTATCAAAGCTAATGAACGCAATTACCAAGAGTCCCCGGCAACGGCGCCAAAAACTTGATGTGTGCTAAACAGACTATAAAAACTAACTAAATTAGACTCTCTATTCTAGACACTATAAAGCTTTAAATTTATAGACTAGGACTCTCAAAAACCTAAACCACACAACCGGCAAGTGTACCGGTCAATGTAGTATAGCCTAAGCAAGTCCGAGTATCGAACCCAAAGACTCTATGTATTACGTACTAGACTCTAATAGACACTGACAGACGCAACTTAAACTTGTTTAATTGATTTGGGGGGGGGGGGTTACTGAAAAACTAAGAAATCTATATTAACTACTAAATTAACTAAAATTATACTACGAATGAATGATGACTGTGAACTTTTCTTATGAGAGAATGAGACCACCTAGACAAGAATCCTGGATTGTTTTTAAGAGATTACCGAATAAGTTAAATGCACGGGTTATGGAACCGGGATCTTATGATACTAAACCTATTAAGAACCAACGAGGCCCCTCGACCCTTCTCAAGGAGAAACCTGTGATACTACCTAGGCCGTTAATCCTACCGGTTATTAGATTTCTTCCCAGTCCTCTAATTATTATGTAAGTACCCTAATGTTGACCTATTTCTTCCCAGTCCTAGGTCTAGGGTAGTTTAGATTAATTACTTTGACTTGATAGACTAATAAAACCGACAGGTAAACCAAGACATAACCTTTCCCAAGGCCTATCTAAAGCAATTCGCCGGGTAAGACCTACCAATAGCCCCTCACTTCCCAGATATCGGAACTAGCAGAACACTAAGACCTAGCAAATTATTACTACTTACTTCTAGAGGTTATCGGCCGATTCTCCCTAAAGAGTGAAGGTTTTCTTATGTGATATAGACACTCACCGAAACCCTAAACCCTAATATGACCCTATGTTGTGATATAGACCGTCACTAAGAATCATATGAAGCAAGAAATAACAATGAACCATATCAAAGCATGCATATGCATCAAAGAATTAAAATAAACCTTTTACTAAACACAATCACCCATAAACTTCATGCAAATAACATAAACGGTAAAATCTTTATTCAATCCATTCAACTCATCTAGGCGGTTTAAAAGTTTAGCCAAGCATACTAAAATATGAAATCAAAACGAAGATGTCTAAACACGAATTCATTGTAACAAGTTTCAAGAAAGGAAATTGACAAAACAAGGGATTAGAAAACCCGATGGATCCTTCAAATCTCCGTCTTTGACTTGTACCGATGATTCCAATGCTTCGAGAACTCCAATTAAGCTCCAAGATTGCTCAACAATGGCCTCCAATGTTCTCTAATTCGTAACTTGGGTTTTTGATTATATTTCTTGGTTTTTATACCAAACCCTAATCAGCAACAACTAATTCGCGAACTTCCTACCCGTCGCGTAGCGCGACGGGTCTTCATCCTATCCTCGCGCTACGCTAGCGCATCAAAAGTCAGCAAAGTCAATGTCTTACCAGTGGCGTAGCGCGACTGACTTGCTTCTCATCCTAGCGCTACGCGACTGACTCTTTTTTCACAGAAGGTTTGCTCCGAAATTCAGCTTTAACACCCCAAAACTCCTCAAAAATAATTCTAACTCTTTTCAAACCATTCCAAGACATACGATTTCAGCATCAAGCTCGTTTCCACTCGATTTTCAGCCAATTATCACATCAAAACCTAGAAAACCGAACTTTGATCAATAGTACGCAATTCAAAACAAAAGTTAAACTAAACATAACAATAAAATATACAAACTATACATGATAAAAGTATGTATTTTGCAATACATCAGTCACGCATGTTCACGGATTTCGCACGTCGAACGTGTCGTTACGCAATCGTTTGGAGTCAAAATAAGCACATAATCACAAGATGCATATCGGGGCATGGGGGTATTCTAACTGTATCTATAGCATAGGCGTATAAAATAGCATAAGGTCGTCTATAGTTCAGCGATTTATTGGCTTTTTGAGATAGAATACAGTGCGAGTCGTGTATGCCAATCGAAGTGAAAAAAAAAATCGAGGAAATCCCAAAGTTTGAACACATAAACAGGTAAGCACATAAAATCGACGAAG
The DNA here is from genome assembly GCA_030545235.1 of Helianthus tuberosus. Taxonomy (NCBI): domain Eukaryota; kingdom Viridiplantae; phylum Streptophyta; class Magnoliopsida; order Asterales; family Asteraceae; genus Helianthus; species Helianthus tuberosus. The sequence goes on from JARYGA010041896.1 coordinate 19,136, forward strand.
CAATCAGAGTCAGCAGTTGCGGGCTCAAAATCGAAACTCATGAAATTCGAGAAATAGATTGTCTGCGGTTAGTAGACTTCGACTAACCAAAGTGGTTCGACTATTCACAAGGATCCGTTGTGCACATTTAACCTTCAGGACTGTGCCTTTGCCTCGGTTCTTGGGCATCTGGCACGCATCCCGTTAGTCCTATCGTGACGTCAGGTCGTTGGAGTCCGTCGAGACTCTAGTGAGAGTTTTGTAAAATATGCGGGACAAGTTATCAAGGTTAGGGTTCCAACCCTGGCTTAACAACTTCGTTCCTGTTTGATAAAATAGAGGAGATTATTCATCAAAATGTGGGTTTCACCCCTAGTTTGGTATAATTCTCCCCTGCTAGCAGTGTTGATTAAGCAATTCAGTTGGGAGTTTGTGGTTTTCACACCTAATCTCAACCTTATTGCCCCTTTCATAGTTGAAAATTCGAGTGCAGAAATAGTGCAGTATAAGCAAGGATAGTGAAATTCCTACGGGGCGTACTCGAGTCGGTCTGTTGGTTCTTAACTATAGTCTAGGTATCTAAGACTTCGACCCGGACTAGGTCGAGTCTTGCCTAATTCCCTATAGTTATGGCTCTGATACCAATCTGTCACACCCCAACCGATGGCGGAATCATCGGGGCATGGCACTGAGCGAAACAGATTGTCCAGAAGTTTCCATAACAATTATCATAACCATCCAATTAAATAATACGTCCCATACCGTATCTCAAATAGTCAAATAATTATTACAGACAAACATCAAGGCAAAATATTCTGTTCCGGCAACTCAGATTTAAATAGACAGCAATTGTTTATCTGCTTCTAGAGACCCCTGATTCATTATCTACAGACAACTATTTGTTGGGCTCTAAAGATTTATTCTAGCTTCAAATTCCTACCACATGTGCGTCCTAAGCACCTGTCACATACGTTAAAATAAAGTCAATACATAAAATATAAAAGTGAGCATACAAGTTTGATAATAGCATATAGAGTTCGAATTCGTTTACGCATAACCAGCACGTACACATAGTGAAATGAAGCACGTTAGTTATCGACATAGATCCATCGATACCAATGACTGCGGGTTGACTGCCCGAGGCAGTTCGCAATACATGATTACCACCGTAATCCATGCAAGTAAAAGATCCTTAACAACCCCCGTGTGAACGGGTGCTGAGTCCAAACTATAGTACTATCGTTGCTAAGGCAGGTAGACAGCATTCCATGTGTAAACATAACAAACAAGCATTCATAAGCAACGCATAACATGCATTAACGGTTAGCGTTCAAATAGTATTTAAGTAGTGTGATTGTTGTAGTTTGAATACTCGTAACGTATGTAACACCCAAAAGTGCTTAAAGCAAAACGAGATCGAGTATACTCACAGCGATTAACGGATTGAAGGGAGCGCTTAGCGAGTATGGTTAGCCTGAATAGATTTGGTAGCATAACGATAAGTGAAACGTAAAACAGGAAACAAGTGAAGGTGAGTCGGACAGCTGGTCGATCGGACGGCTGACCGTTCGGTTGACAGCCCGTTCGGTCTGCTGTCCGGTCGGTCGGTAGGCCGATCGGATGGCTGTTCGAGTGGATTATTCCTTCCTTTAAGAAGGATGTGTTTGTGTATGATGGCTTGACTTTTGAAGTTTTTGTTGTAGCATTTGAAAACATTGAAGTATCTTTACCTTTCGGGTCGGTCGATCGGACGGCTGTTCGATCGGCCGGCAACCCGATCGGTTAGGCATTCAAATGAATTACAACGTTTAGTCTTTGGATCGGACAGGTGTTCGATCGGTCGGCAAGTCAACAATAGTCAACCACTTTAATGAATTGCAAAGTATGGTTCAGTGGGACGGATAGTTGATCGATCGAATAGCACAACTGGTGTTCGATCGGTCAACAGGGTGTCACCTGATCGGACGGCTGTTCGACCGGGTGGCACTTCTAGTGCATTGAACATGTGGAAAATCGATTAAGTGTTGAAGCATAGTATCTCATGATCCGAAAAGTAATCCGATCGGACAGTAGTTCGATCGAACAACAGTTCGTTCAATACCATTCTTTAAAACAAATTGATTGTGTGGGACCATGTGCTAGCCAATTGGCTGGCCAATCGATCGGCTGACTATCTGACCGGCTGACTGTCCGTTCGGACAGCAGTCTGATCGGCCAGCATCCTGACCTGATCAGCCCTTGCATATAACACTTGGTTGTTTGGTTTGTTTGTCGTTCTATTGAGGTATTTTGACAACGAGTAGAACCATAGATCCCTCGTCCTTACTTGTATCCTCGGGTCGGACAGGAATCACCCAAATCCGGCCGGTGGATTGTTTGGAACGAAGTTTAACGTTCAACCCAAATTCGGTTAACCTCGCGGATAGAATCCGGATCTTGAGCCATACAACCACCGGAGTGATTTGTAAACCGTCTCAGGCTCCGTTTCTAAAAGTTTTGAAGTTATTGAGTGAAAACAGTTGGAAGAAAGTTGGAAAATCCATCCTCCAGTCCTTTTCACGTGTTTATGATTAGATCTATAAAAGATCATTGTTTGTTTATGTGGAAATCGGCTAGATCCAAGTCATTCTTGGTGGATTGAGGCCAAAACATAAAGTTCTTCAAGAACCTATGATGACATCATCCTAGAACACTTGATTCTTGGTGATTTCACGGTCAAAAGTTAAGATTCGAAAGATAGAAATGTGTAGGAGTGTGTATAGATCAAGAAAGTACAGGATTTAGGATGAAAACTTACCAGAATCGAGAGAAATCTGCAAAAATGGGAGTTGAGCGTGCTGGTCGAACAAGGCTTTCCAAAAGTGGAAAAGGATGACAATGCCAGGGGTATTTGTAGGATGACAAAAGAGGAAAGTGCTGGCCGATCAGCCAGGCAGCTCGATCGGACAGCCTGTCCGATCGGACAGCAGTCCGTTCGGCTGGCTGTTCGATCGGCTGGGAGCCTGATCGATCAGTCGCACCTTTCGAGTGTTTCGCGTGACGATTTCTGATATTTCGATTGCGAGTAGTTCGATTCGATAGGGTTTCCTAGTCAAATTACTTTCGGTCCCAACTACTTCTTATCTCGCGTAATCTATTTTTTCCACTATCTATCATAGTTCGATCGTGATTCGAGTTCGAGTTCGATTACATTTCGAGTTAGATTTCGAGTTTCGATTGAGTTCGCTTGATTACCACGACATAACATAATAAACATGCACAGGTAACACGTAAGGCACACACACACGTATAATAACAAGTAAAAATACGTAGCTCGAGTTGCGAATTAATGTCGATTTGATTAACATAGCTTGATTATTAGTTGATTAACTTTATCGCATTGTTACTTCCTATAGTTCACAGTCGTAGGTCGATTGAATAAGGATTAACACAGTTCGAGTATTGCAATTAACGACACTTACTCCACATAATACAAATAAAATAAAGAAATTTCTATAAGTCAAGTTGCACGAAATCGGTCGTTGACTTAGACCTTGACTTTGACTTGTGAAAACACGGGGTGTTACATGTGGGTCATATTACACATTGGCTAACTCGTCGTCCAATGGTAACGTACTGTCATCCCCGACTTACTACACGCAGTAGTACATTTTGTATACAAAACCCCAACATACCGGCAGTAATTGAAGAATTACAAAGACTCAATCACCGCTTAATCACATTGTAAAATAATTAAGGTTTTGTAAAACATTCCAAAAAGGTTAACAAAAAGAGGATAAACTCACATTGCTATCTTAGACTTCGCGTAAGGGTTTCCTGGGAATAATCTATAATTTATACAAATGTACATAAGTTAGTATCATAACCCTTTGAAAATATTAATGATACCCTCCCCGAGACGGTATTCCAACAACTACGTCAGGCAGAACCACGACAGTTGTTACGGAACCCTGCGTATCTATTACGAAACTGGGGTTATAATACTTACAACGGAGCAGAACCTTGCTAATTAGGGGGTATAATACCCGCGTATTATAACTCTACTACAGAAATTCGAGACTGAGAAATGAGAATGAACGATTTGAAATGAAATCCGATGCGTTCTATTTATAGTTGCAGAACCTGACTCTCACGCGGCCCACGTGAAAGACAAGTCGGGCTTACGCGGCCCGCGTCAACACTGGGTCAACGTGTAGCTTAGCTGGGTCAGCATGTAGGTCCGCCGGGTGTTATGCCACGTGGCAGCACCGGGCTGCGCCACAATTCAGGACACTCGCGGCCCGCGTAAGGTTGAGGTGGGTTCTACGTGGCCCGCCTCAACTTAAGTTTCAAATTTTATATTTTATTTTTAATGTTATATTGTATTTCAGGCTCGGTTTTCAGATACAGAGTGTATTTAAAGACATAATGGGACATTTACAATATACTAGGGTGTCAGAAATATTCGAGAGTGTCGGTTTTACTGAGGGTTGTTACATCCTCCCCACCTTGTTTTAGAGCTCGTCCTCAAGATCTACTGGAATTAATGAGGATATTTCCTTTGCATTTCAGATTCAAGCTCCCATGTGTACTCAGGTCCTCTTTTGGAGTCCCACTTCACTTTGACCAGAACTAATCTCTTATGCTTGAGGTTCTTGACTTTCCTGTCTTCAATTTATAGAGGCCTTTCTACAAACTTGAGTTGTTCATTTACCTCTATATCCTTAAGAGGTACTATCAGTGATTCATCAGCAAAACACTTTTTGAGATTTGATACATGAAATACATCATGTATTCCTGCCATTTTCTCTGGCAGTTGTAGCTGATAGGCTACAGGTCCTATTCTTCTAATAATTTCAAAAGGTCCAATATACCTGGGACTTAACTTTCCCCTTTTTATGAATCTTACTACTCCTTTCCAAGGAGAGACTTTCAATAATACTTTATCTCCTACTTGAAATTCCAATGGTTTGCGTCGGTTATCGGCGTAGCTCTTTTGTCGATCACGTGCTGCTTTCAGTCGTTCCTTGACTTGAATAATTTTGTCAGTTGTTTCTTGCACTATCTCAGGTCCAGATAGTTGTTTTTCCCCAATTTCTGCCCAACAGACTGGGGTTCGACACTTTCGTCCATAAAGTGCTTCGAATGGTGCAGCATTGATACTTATGTGATAACTGTTATTATAAGAAAATTCTATTAAAGGTAGGTGATCGTCCCAATTACCTCCAAAATCAATTACACAAGCTCTAAGCATGTCTTCCATTGTTTGAATTGTCCTTTCGCTTTGTCCATCTGTTTGAGGATGATAAGTTGTGCTCAACTTTAACTTGGTTCCCATTGCTTTTTGGAAACTTGACAAAAAATGAGAGGTAAATCGACTATCTCTATCAGAAACAATTGATAAAGGAATGCCATGTAAAGAAACAATTTCATTTACATATAATTTGGCTAATTGTTCCATACTGAAAGTTTCTTTCATTGGTAGAAAATGAGCTGACTTGGTTAGCCTATCTACAATCACCCAGATTGTATCATTTCTTGTTTTAGTTTTGGGTAATTTAGTAACAAAATCCATTGTTATCAATTCCCATTTCCACACTGGCATTTCTAACTATTGTAATAGACCTGAGGGTTTCTGGTGTTCAGCTTTGACTTGTGAACAAGTTAAACATTTAGAAACATAGGCTGCTATGTCCTTTTTCATTCCTATCCACCAGAAATTCTTTCTTAAATCCTGATACATTTTATCATTTCCTGGGTGCATCGTATACTTAGACTTATGGGCTTCTTCTATTATACGATGACGTAAATTTCTTAATTTACGTATCCACATTCTCTTTTCATGGAATCTCCAAATTCCATCTGCCCCTTGTTCTAATTCTTTTAGCATACCTTTTAGCTTTTCAGTATCTTTCTTGATTACTGATTCTTGTGCTTCTCTTATTTGATCATTTAAATCTACTTGTAGATTTAATTTAAGAGAACATATCATTTTTGACTTTTCATGATACTTTCGGCTTAAAGCATCTGCCACTACATTTGCTTTTCCTTCATGATACTGGATATCACAATCATAGTCACTAAGCATCTCCATCCAACGTCTTTGTCTCATATTCAACTCCTTTTGCTTAAAAATATACCTTAAACTCTTATGATTAGTGAATATGGTAAACTTACTACCATAAAGGTAATGTCTCCAAATCTTAAGAGCAAAAATTATAGCTCCTAACTCTAAATCATGGGTTGAATAATTCTCTTCATGATTCATAAGTTCTCTAGATGCGTAAGCTATAACCTTTTGACGTTGCATTAATACAATCCATAACCTAATTTAGAAGCGTCACAATAGACTACAAAGTCTTCAGTTCCTTCTGGTAACGCTAGTATGGGTGTATGGGTTAATTTATGCTTAAGGATTCTAAATGCTTCTTCTTGTTTTAATCCCCATTCAAACTTAACAGATTTACAGGTTAGCTTAGTTAAAGGAATGACTATTCTAGAAAAATCTTGAATAAATCTTCTATAATAACCGGCCAATCTTAAGAAACTTCTAACCTCGGTTGATGACTTAGGGGTTTTCCATTTAGTAATCGCCTCGATCTTTATGGGATCCACATGAATTCCTTCATGATTGACTAGGTGTCCAAGAAATTGTACCTGTTCTAACCAAATTTCACACTTAGAAAATTTAGCATAAAGCTTTTCTTTTCTTAATAAACTTAAAAGTGCGTGCAAATGCTTTGCATGATCCTCTTTATTCTTAGAGTAAATGAGAATATCATCTATGAAAACGATTATGAATTTATCCAAATATGGCTTACATATTCGGTTCATCATGTCCATAAATGCAGTCGGGGCATTGGTTAAACCAAATGGCATGACAGTAAATTCATAATGGCCATACCTCGTTCTAAATGCGGTTTTATGAATGTCCTCTTTCTGTACCTTTAATTGATGATATCCTGACCTTAAATCGATTTTAGAGAAAAATCGAGCTCCTTGTAGTTGATCAAACAGATCATCGATTCTCGGTAGTGGGTACCGATTCTTAATCGTGACTTTGTTCAATTCACGGTAGTCAATGCACATACGCATTGATCCGTCCTTCTTTTTAACAAACAGTATTGGCGCTCCCCATGGCGATGAACTAGGTTGTGTAAATCCTTTCTTTAACAATTCGTCTAATTGTTTCTTCAATTCTTGCATTTCTGCAGGTGCCAAACGGTAAGGTGTTTTGGCAATTGGTGTTGTTCCTGGTATTAAATGGATTCTGAATTCGACTTCTCTATCTGGAGGTTGCCCTGGCAATTCTTCTGGAAATACATCTGAAAACTGAGATACTACTGGAATATCTTTTAAATCCTTTCCTTTAATGTTAGTGATTATGGAAATCAAATACACTATAGAACCTTTTCTTATATAACTTGCAGTTTTCATCACAGAGATGAATTTTGTAGATCTAGAGGGTTTATCTCCTTTAAGTGTGTTCATTTTACCTTTTGGTGAATTTACTTGGATTAACTTTTGATCACATAAAATATTGGCTTTATTGGCTATTAACCAATCCATTCCTAAAACAACATCGAATCCTGCCATATTCATGGGATAAAGATTTGCCATAAATTTCGGATTTAAAATTTCTATTCTTGCTCCCTGTAAGATTTTAGAAATCCTAACGGTTTTTCCATTAGCTGTCTCTACTAAGCATTCTTGTGGTAGTTTAGTTAATGACTGATTTAGAAATTTGCAAAATGATGTATTAATAAAACTTTGGTTCGCACCAGAGTCAAATAATACTTTAGCAAAAATATCATTAACTAAAAATGTATCAGCTATGACATCTGGAATCATCTTAGCTTCATCTGCAGTCAGAACAAATGTTCTAGCATTTTGAGTATTCTTGTTGTTTGCAACTGGAGCTAATTTTGGACAATTAAGCTTGATATGACCTTGTTCTCCGCAGTTGTAACATATCCTGTTGTTACCTTTCTTCCTGCAGTTTTCTTCTTTGTGTCCTGATATTTTGCAAAAGTTACAGTATATGGAGCATCTTCCTGAATGCTTTCTTTTGCAATTCTTACAGTAAGGTGCAGAGGTAGAACATATATTTTTCCCACGATTAAAATTTCCAGAACGAAATTCTTGTGTGAGCTTCTGGGTTAGGTTCCTTCTTTGATCCTCTTCTCGGGTACGGACTAATTCATCTGTCAAAGTATTTGCTAGTTCTACAGCTTCTTCTATAGTTTGAGGTCTAGCTGCCTTGACTACGTGTCTTATCTCCCCAATTAATCCCCAAATATAACGGGAGATTAATACTGGTTCTGGTGAAGCAAGAGTTGGGCACTATTCTAGCATATGCAAAGAATAATTTAGTGTATCCCTTACTATCCACACCAGTCATCCTAAGATTTAAGAGTTTGTTTGCTATTTGTTCTTTCTCATTGGGTGGGCATAATTTCATTTCTACCTTGTTCTTAAATTCTTCCCATTCCATATTGTAGGTTCTATCACTTCCTCTTGATTGGAGGATAGTGTT
>JARYGA010041897.1:0-47205 GCA_030545235.1 Helianthus tuberosus
CAAATGTAGCGTTCCACACGCTTAAATTCAGGAGTCACCATGTAGGGAAGCACTCTCGACAGATCGTGGAACCTTCGAGTGTAACCATTGATGTCAGCACCTTCCATAGTCAAGTGCCAGAACTCTGTTTCCAGCCTTTGGAGTTCCGCACGAGAGCAGTACTTCTCTCTCATTCTTTCCTTCAGTTCCTCCCAAGTTTGGCCATAAGCGGCATCATCACCCAAAGTTTGGGCTTGCAGGTTCCACCAAGTCAGAGCTTCATCGACGAATAACCCAGTAGCAAAAGTGACTTGCTGATCCGCGGTACACTTGCTCATGCGGATAGTAGCTTCAGTCTTCTCCATCCAGCGCACAAATGCTACTGCACCTCCTGTGCCATCATAGTTCATCGGCTTGCAGTCGAGGAACTGCTTGAAAGTGCAGCCTGGAATTGATTCACCAATTCACATGTGAGCAATCGAAGAAATAATGAAACAAGGACCGTTCATAAATTTCTCCATGCTTAGCAAATTGTCTTAAGATTACCTTGAGCTGCATTGCCTCCAGATGAATCTCCGTTCCCATTACGTCTAGCGTTGCTTGGGCCACCACTGTCTTGAGTTCAGTTCGCCTCGTACTGGGCGATAGCAGCGGAGATCCTTTTCTCCAGTAGAGCGTTCAGCTCTTCAGCAGTTCTTGGCAGTGGGGGAGGAGGAGGTTGATCATCATTGCGAGCATTCACAGCTTTCCTGGGTGCCATGTTCTGACAGAACATAACACAACAGGGTTAATCATTTGTTTGATATCGTCACACTAGACAGTAGTATCATATATATTCACAGGTATATATACCACATAAGTGACATCAAACAATTATTACTCTAGCAGAGTACTTAGTAGGCTTGCACTGAGGGAATCTATACGTGACAAGACTTGCTGTGGTTTCTGTGCACTGAATTCCATAATTATGTATGCATCCATAATTACGTAACTCCTTGCACAGTCCGCACAGTTCGTTTCATCCTCGTATCTCTTCCTTCAGATGAGCCATCGCTTTTAGGTAAAGTCACGTATACTTGTGACATTCTACTTCTAGTACATGCCAATTATCACACATAATTGCAAGTAATTTCTAGTCAACGACAAGTGCTACTCAAGTGCACTCTAAGTCTCGTAGTGTCTTTTCTAGACTCATGTAGACAGTTTCAGGCAGTGGATGTCGCGGGACGTTTTATGCAATGAAAACTCTTTGAAAATTGTTTTTGTGAATGGATCCTAGAGATTGTAGACTAGACTCGAGAAGGAATCCTGGTTCACTACAATCGCAGCTCTGATACCAATCTGTCACACCCCTTTCTGCGGCGGAAGCACGAGGTGTGATCATGAAAGGTTCTCATTGCATACGAAGAGTAAACATGCTACATGCTCGTAAAATAACATCAAATACCATGATTTGAAAACATAAGTTTAGCGTTTACATCGCTAGACAGCTTAAAACATTGTCTTAAAAGTTTACAACTTTATTTAAAGTTAAACACAAGCGACATCCACTAGCATAAGCAAGACCACGCGCACATCCATCCTAGTTACCTGAAATACATGTGAGTTTTGGAAAAACGTCAACATAAAGTTGGTGTGAATTCATGCGGTTTTTGTATTTCATGTTTGTATACTTTGTATGAAAACATAGTTTGTGAATAAATCAAGTTTTCATATATTAATTTTCTTGAGTACCCCACATACTTCAAGTCATATATCAATTTTCTTGAGTACCCCACGTACTTCAAGTTATACATCAATTTTCTTGAGTACCCCACGTACTTCAAGTTATATATCAATTTTCTTGAGTACCCCACGTACTTCAAGTTATACATCAATTTTCTTGAGTACCCCACGTACTTCAAGTTATATATCAATTTTCTTGAGTACCCCACGTACTTCAAGTTATACATCAATTTTCTTGAGTACCCCACGTACTTCAAGTATATATATCAATCTTCTTGAGTACCCCACGTACTTCAAATTATATATCAATTTTCAGTATGGTATGAATTTTATATAAATACAATATTTCTGTAAATATCAGGATTGTTAATGGGTTGCAAAGCCATTAACATGTGACACGACATAGGAAGTCACCAAACCTAAGGCATTTAATTGGTATATTCTGAGACACAAAAGCACTACTCGATTCTCGCCCTCACCGAGAGTGTGGCTGCCAGGCACCCGTTAGATCTAACCTTTTGTTCTGTGGTCTAAGTATGTACACGATTAATGGTGCTTCTGTACCCTATTCGTGACACTATTTCTCATAACGCATCCTACTTGGTTCTCGTCCTCACCAAGCGCGTTTCTTTTTATCATTTCTCATAACGCATCCAACTTGGTTCTCGTCCTCACCAATCGCGTTTCTTTTTATCATTTCTCATAACGCATCCAACTTGGTTCTCGTCCTCACCAAGTGCGTTTCTTATTATCTTATATTTTGTCACACTTGGTTCTCGTTCTCACCAAGTGTACTTCTTGTATTTATATCATACCAATTATAAACATTGTACTTTTGTACATGTATTTCACCCCCGAAGTTATAAAAACTGAAAACAGTTAAAGAAAAGGGGGAGCATGAACTCACAACTTTGCGTTCCTTGCGTCATAAACTTCACCGGATTTGCTTAATTAACGTCGTAACCTATACGCGTTTTCTTAACGTTAGTCACTAGACTTGCGTCGCACAAGTACAGTCACTCTCTTTTGTGTATATACTCTTGTGTTAAAAATATTCTATATTTTTAACTACGTATCTTACTTATATTATTTTCTCAAAAATAAATATAAGCTTTTTGTATTTTGCACTTTGCACCCGAATTATGTATCTTGTATGTTATATGTGTATTTTTATGTTTATACTCCTCATGAGTGTTTAGTGTATTTTTAAGTCTTAATACACTAGCACGTATAACACATACTATATACACTTAGCACACAAGTTGGTGATCAAATAATATATATTTTTCTCTCAAAAATATATATACTTAATATCCATTTTTATTTTTGAAGAAATCCTCATTTCTAATCACCAAAAATTAGGGAAATCTTGGTAATATTTTTAAGCACATTTTTAGGGAATAAGTTTCTTAAAAACTTATATTTTCTAAGTGTCAAAATTTATAAAAATTTTGACAGAGTTTCCCCTAAAAATGGAGGTTTCCCATGTTTTCAAAACATGTGTTTATTTTCTTTTAAATCGTCATCAATTGTTAGGCCCTAAAGTGTGAGACTGATGCATCAAATTAACATAACGGGTTATGGTTACGAACTGGGTCTTACCAGGTTAGTTTATATTAGGCTGTGGACCTTTATAGGTCACTTGGGCCAAGCTTTAGGCTATGTGGGCCAAGCAGGCCCAAGGGAATCCCATGTAGGGAAGTGGGCTTGAGTTAGTATATAAACAAGTTTTCAACTTGTTTTTAGGTTGGAACCTCATTGTTACAATTTCTCTAGAAAGGGAGACGATCGATTGGTGTAGGACACTTGTACTAGACGGTTTTGCTTTTTCAAGTAATAGAATCGTGTGCAAGTGTTGAAAGTGATTCCGGTATTGTTCCTCGTTTTCATATTTTTTGGTTTGTCTTGAATCATCTTGTGTTTGGTTTCCGCACTCTCACAAGATTAGGTTTGATATCATTGAAAGATCCGGTTTACGGGACTTACAAGTGGTATCAGAGCCTTTAGAACCTTTTCTAGGCTCGGTTTGATAACAAATATTCAAGAATTAGAATTTTTGTTCATCGCGTTCTTCGTGTTCTTGAGGTATTCATCGGGTTTCTCTTGAAAACTATCCATATTTTGGTGTTTTGATTTTTCCTTTTTTTGTGTTAAAGGATTAAATTTTTTTTTAAAACTGATTTGGAAATTTTTCTAATTTTGATAAGATTTTTAAATCTTTGATTAATTTCCAACAGTTTCCGAAAAAAAATTGCTTCTAAAAGATTTTTTGGTTGACCAGATTTAGTTTCAAAATCATATTGAGGTTGCGAGTTCCCACATCATCTGTTCTCGAGTCCTCATATTCAAGTCGCAATCGCAATCCCTTTTGTCTCGACTCACATCACAAAGTTTCATCCATTTCTTCAAGGTCTCGACTCCTCTCATTACGGTTACAACAGGTCTCGAGTCATCATCATCGTGCAAACGGTCTCGAGTCGCAATCTCGATTTTGACTTCACTACGGTCTCGAGTTATCAACGTTCACCGTTCACCTTTTCATCCTGTTCAACTGTCAACCTGTTACTCGTACACCATAGTCTCCATTAAAACCTGCAACAACCGAGTTCCGACTAACCTCCATTCACCGATCAGTACGTTCACTCTCGTCGGATCACGATATTGAGTTCGGGTTTTCTACACCGCACAACCGTCGTCGTCTTCATTGCAGGTTTCGACTCGCAACCATCATCAGTTTCGGCTCATCCTGTTTGATTTCGACTCGCAACCATCATCAGTTTCGGCTCATCCTGTTTGGTCTCGAGTTGCAACCACGGTTCCGAGTCGCAACCGAGATCTCGAGTCATCTCGTTTTGTTTTCGAGTCGTAATCATCAAAGGTCTCGAGTCACTGTTCTCGTGTCGCAACAACCTCGGTTTCGAGTCGACACACCATTCCTATCTTCATCATCATCTCCGTTCATCTTCATCGGACATCATCATCATCATCGGCCATTATCTACACCACCACCTCCATTCACCATCGTCATCACGTGTTCTCCGTTCAACATCTCCGTTCACCCTTAGCATCTCCGATCACCTTCTCCGTTTGTCTCCACCTGCAACTTTCTGCTACACATCACAACCATTAACAACCACTGCAGTCACGATCATCGTCTACACCATACTTCCGATCACCATTCACTATCTCCGTTAACATCATCATCATTGTTCATCATCTCATCGTCATCGATCATCATCATCCCCGGCGACGGTGTTGTTAGAAAAGAGTTGACGGCTGAACATTTGGTAGGGTTCGGTGTGTTGTTTGAACGAAGAAGACGACAGACGTTATATATTTGTCGTTTAGGTTTTTATTATAATAATAATTATCATTTTGTAATCATTACATAATCATAATAATTAATTATAATATTTTAATATATTAATAATAATAATAACTATAACTTAAAAAAAAAAATTGTTTTGGTTTGTGATAAAATTTGACAGGTTTTTGAGGTGCGATTTAAAAAGCGGGTTCATTCGACTGCTGAGTGTTTGAGTTAGCAAGTGCACGGGTTCTAGTTTGGTTTAGTGTTTTGAGGAAAAGAAAAAAAGTATCAACCACCCGCTGAAATTATGGCATTTGTGTTTCACAAACCTGCGGCTCAAGAAATTACTCGTGAAGAGATACTTTCTGTTTTCTGCACTCCTGAGTGTAGAGAAAGGGTTGAAGCTTATAGAATACACAACGCTAAGCTAATTCAAGATTATCAAGATATAAAAAATAAAAACTTTACTTTATCAAAGAACGAAAAACTTTATAAAGAAAAGATTGAAGTTCAGCGAAAAGACATCGTCAAACTCAAGGATGATGTAAGTGTGAAATCATCTCAACTCTTATATGTTCAGGAGAAACTGTGCGCTGTGACTAAGGAACTGGAAGATATCAGAGATAGATATCAAATAAATGAGCTTAATATTAAGAAATTTGATTCTTCTAGCAAGTTAGTCAAAAACTTGTGTGATCAACAGCTCGCATACAAGGAAAATAAAGGGCGTGGTTTGGGTTTCAATCAAGTTCCTCCTCCATATAATGACAACTACACATATTTACCCATGACTGAGGAGGAATTGATGAATGAGGACAAGATGACTTATGGCCCAAAAACTGATAAGTCATCAATCAACAGTGAACATGTTGAGAGTCGAGCAACACAGTCGATCATGTTTGTTGCTAATTGTGCAAATGATACTAATGCTTCGTCTTCTTTTGCAGATGAAGTAACAGTTGAAAATGTAGTTAGGGATGAACAAGCATCAGAGTCTGGTTCTTATGAGAATTTAATAAATGAACTTAATCAAGACTCTATTTCGTCATGTGATATTTTTAACTCGGTTTTTCGCTCTGTGATTAATTTCAGGCCTGACGGTTTGGGCGAAAACATTGATGCTTGTGAAACAAAGACTGAAACGACAAATGAAACGAATGAGCCAGTTGAACCATCTGATTCCAAATGTGAATCATCTGAAGCAACTGATTCTGAGAAATTGGAATCAGTTGATTCTAGTGGATTCAGCTCAAAGGCGTCATGTGCAGAACCGTTTTGTGCTGAAAATTTGTCAAATGTTTCAGATGAAGTTCCTGCTAAAGTTTCTGGTATTTCATCTAACAAACCAGAACTCTCCGATTCTGTCAAAGCTGATGACATGAAGGATGAAGAGAAGATTGACGTGAACAAGGCTCCAAGTGCGCAAGCTAAACAATCCGAACCTTCTGTTAGTGATGAAAAGGTTCAGATCAAGCAACAAGAGTCGAAGCGAGCAGGTAAAGGACGTGGAAATAAGAAGCCTAAACATCAAAGACGATCAGGCTCTCCACAGTCCTCAACGGGCATCAACAGTCCTCAAAAGGCTCGTGATAAGAAAAATACCTTTGTTAAGCCAGTCTGTAATGGCAAATGTGAGAAATATGCATTTGACTGTGCTAACAAAGCTTTCGAAAAGACTGGTGAGATTTCTGAACAAGACTTGCAGTCTAAGCAAAGCAAGAAGAATCAAAAGAAATCTCCACCACAGAAGGCCCCTGTAAATGACAAGTACAGACATCCCAATTCATCTTCGTCTGCGGGAAATGTGCAACACAAACAAGCACAAAAAGGACCGGTTCGTCCGTCAGGGCCTGCAAGAGCAAATCCAGCTGACCAGAATACTTTCTACATGAAGAGACAAACATGCTTCAACTGCGGCATTGCTGGTCACATTGCTCGAAACTGCACACATCGTCCCTATATACCCTATCATGTGCAAAATCAGAGAGTTACACCAAAGGATAACTATCATTCTAAGCCAATGAAGGTATCATCACCTAAGGCAATGAAGAATGTGAATCCCAAGGTTAAACCTTCTGATGGGGATTGGAACGCTGCCAAAAACAAACGCAAAGCTTCTCAGGAACAAAAACGTTTTTTCTAAAACCAACAAACCTGAAACAGGTAAAGTTGCTCAACCGAAGGCAACAAATGCGTTTGCTATACCTAAACAGATTTGGAAACCCAAATCCAAAGCAGCAATGTCTCCAATCTTTGAGTCAAAAGGGGACTTGTGTTTGAAAGAAGTGTCTTACTTTGATGCTTCAGGTAAACCCAGGACCACGATGGCCTGGGTACCCATGTCTTACTAATCTCCTTACCTTTCAGGAACAACCAAGGAGGAGCTGTTGACAATCTCTGGAATGTTGATAGTGGTTGTTCCAGAGATAAAAACGGGTAACATTTCACTGTTGCAAAAAGTTCAAATTTTTTTTACAGATGATATGTTTCCTTTGGAGGAGATAAAAGAAGTAAGAAATGATCAGCAAAAGGTACCGTTTAAATTCAGTACTTTGATTTGAATTTTGATTAGTCTTCAATCTGATGACAGAACGGTTAAGCAAAAATATTTTTCTCTCTTTTTCTTAGTTTATACTTTGTATATAAATTGTCCTTTCTCTAGTAAATGGTAAATTTGCGCAAAAATACAAGATTTATGCACAAATTTAGGGGGGGAGAGGAACATATAGATAGATATAGAGTTTAGGGGGAGAAAACTTAGAAAATACAAAAAGAGTTTGCTGTATATATATGCATTGTTTTAGGGGGAGAAAATGAGAAAAATACTAAAACATTAGAAAATGAAAAAGCAAAAAAAAAAAGAAAAATTGCATGATATGGGAAGTGAAATAAATGTTCGTGTTAAAGGGTTTGACTAACACATGTAAGGTGCCATAGCTGAAAAGACTAGGATCTACTGCGATATGTCGATAGGCTTGACGCTCAACATGATAAAAGATACTAAGTGATATAAACATAACGAACTATGTACCATGTGGGTAACATACCAACGGCGTATGATTTTATGGTCTTAAATCTTGCGTTGATAGATAGCCAACATCTGAGGTTTCGGGTCTTTATATTGTTGAATCATCCGGGGATATCTTGGCTGTCCTTCTGTTCATAACTAATATTGTACATGACCCCAGGAAAGAAAGTCACTTGGAATTAGCTCATTTCTAATTGAATGCCTGTATGTTGTCCCGATACACACAATTTTGATCTGATTCTGAAATCTTCTCTGAAAAAGTCGTGTACCTCCTCTGCTGCATCCAGATATATGCTGACCTGGAGGTGCTAGGCAACGACAGCTTCTGCTGCATCCAGATACATGCTGACCTAGCTGTACGTTGTCGCGCTATAGATCTAATACACCCGAAAGAGGCCCTCAAGTGCCCAAAAGAAACCCAAGAAACCTATATCAAACTGAGAAAAACTCATTTGATCTGTATATTATACCATCTCTGCAAAAGATCTATTCTGTTCTCTTCTCAACCTATTCCCAGTTAAGATTTCAGAAATCTGGATTGGACTTGTGAAATATGTGGTAGGGAAGATACTTGCATGATAGAGTGTGCTGTTTATATTTCCAGGATTTGATTATTATTTATTTGGGTGTTCATTGTTAAGAAATCAAAACATGATAAAACAGATTATATGCAGACCTAGACATAGTCAGGATATCTTAAAGGATGACATCAGTATACTCACCTGCTACGATGAATCGTTGTGCTTACCTTGATCGCGGGGGTATGCCTTGGAATGGGACACACGGGTATAATAGTATAATATTACCTAAAGCATATTACGAAGTTGAAAAATTGAAAGTTGAGCGTTAAAGTTTAAGTGGATAAACATATTGGCAATCGCATATACCAGTTTGATTAGGCTCGTACTGAAAAGTGTTCCTTAGTCTGCCTGAGAACGAATTTTGATCCCATTGAAATTGTAATTGTATATTATGGTAGTTGTTTATATTTTGAGTTTTTATTTGTTTTAATTCTTAAAATTAAAAAAAAATATTCAAAAATTCAAAAAATACAAAAATAGTGTCTTGCTTTTCTATAAAACCAAAAATCCAAAAATAGAGTGTTTATTTGTTTTCTTAAAAATTAAAAATATAACCGTTCTTGAAGATTTGACTGATCATCAAAAGTTGAAAGAATTTAAATTGTGAAATCTGAGTGCAAGTACTCGGATGTACCTAGTGTTCATACGGTATTCTCCCTGTTGCATAAGAAATGTTTGCTTATGAGTTTGTGAGCATGTGCAGAACTTGATTTTAATCAAGAACAGGGGTTGATGAAGACTGAGATGCTGTTAGTTGCTGAAGAAGCCTGAAGCAGCACAACAACAAGATGTACCTGAGTCAGAAGAACCAGATACGCAACGCCGTCTGACAGTGAAAGTACATTTAAAGAAGTACCATGAACCTGTTTGAAAGACAAAGATTGAAGAAGAAAAGAGCTGTTGAGAATCCTCCTCTCACATTCTTTTTGACAAGACTACAAGCAAAGCTGATCAAGATCCTGATATGAAGCTAACCACAAGAGCTGAAGAAAATAGACCCAGTGCTGAGAGTTCAGAAGTCAAGAACTTCCACAACATTTGCAGCAAACCGTCAACCATAGACTTCGTTGAAGACGTTGCTGAATTCATGCTATGAAGACAATTTGATGGCATCAGTCTAGGGGGAGATTGTTAGGCCCTAAAGTGTGAGACTGATGCATCAAATTAACATAACGGGTTATGGTTACGAACTGGGTCTTACCGGGTTAGTTTATATTAGGCTGTGGACCTTTATAGGTCACTTGGGCCAAGCTTTAGGCCATGTGGGCCAAGCAGGCCCAAGGGAAGCCCATGTAGGGAAGTGGGCTTGAGTTAGTATATAAACAAGTTTTCAACTTGTTTTTAGGTTGGAACCTCATTGTTACAATTTCTCTAGAAAGGGAGACGATCGATTGGTGTAGGACACTTGTACTAGACGGTTTTGCTTTTTCAAGTAATAGAATCGTGTGCAAGTGTTGAAAGTGATTCCGGTATTGTTCCTCGTTTTCATATTTTTTGGTTTGTCTTGAATCATCTTGTGTTTGGTTTCCGCACTCTCACAAGATTAGGTTTGATATCATTGAAAGATCCGGTTTACGGGACTTACATCAATCATCAACAACAATTATCAACAATAATCACTAATTTCTCCATTTCATGAACTTGAATATTTACAAAAATGTGTAGTAACTTACTAGCACATTTAGTAAGTCTTGTCATCTTTACAAATAATTTTAGTTTCTTAAAAACTTTATTTTTAAAGAATATGAAGTTTCACAACTTCTAGTCGAGATTCGCAAAAATATTTCTTTGTTAAATTTTTCTTGTGACACAAGTGTCTACACACTTGTTTATGTACTAAAATGCTTTTAGTTCGGATAAGATCCGGGCTTTAACAAAACTAATATTTTTGCTTGGTTCTTCCGAAAAACCACTTGTAGATCTTTAGATCTACATGTTTAGAGTCTTATTTTACAAGAAAATTTACTTTTACACAAGTTCATGTCTTATGAATGGATGGATCCATCATCTTTTAACTTTATAACTTTTACATCCTACTAGTTCATGCTTTCTAACATGGACTAGTATGTCTAGATGATGATCCATCTTGTTTTTACTAACAACAACATCAAAAAATAACAATCATACAAGATTCCCATGATTTACACACATATCTACTCTTTATCCAACTAGTTTATCTTTCTTTCAAGACTTTTAGTTATGTTCTTGTGTGTTCTTGCTTTTTAACCAATAAATCATCTATTAACCATCATAAACAAGATCAAGAAGGTGTTTTAGAGCACTTACTACTAGCACAAGGCTAGGGAAGAAAAATGATGAAAGTTGAGTGGGTAAAAGCAAACGGTAGAGGTTCTTCAAGTTCCGTTGCTTCCACACCTCCTAACTTAGCTTCTTACACCTTGGAGTCACCTTAGATTGCTTGATATGAAGCTTGCAATGGATGTGTGGGTGTGTATTGTTTGGGCCGTAGCCAAGAGAGAAGGAAGAGGAGAGTTCTTGAGGTTGAGTGATGAATGGAATGAAGACATGAGCCTTGTGTGTAATTTTATAATCCATGTTCTAGTATTAACCCAAGTGTAATGTGTCTCTAAAGGTCCAACACCATCCATTAAAATATGTGAAAGAAATCCCATGAGGGATTTGGTCTCCCAACCGTCCAACACTAGGGGGGGGGGGGGGTATTGGTTGCATCTCAATGGTTAGTTAGATTCTAGTTATGTTTAGTTAGGATTTTAAGTAGGTTATTAATGTGTAGTGTAATATAAAGGGTGTTAGGGTGTACGGGGACCCTAACTAGCTTAGAAAAATAAAAACAATGCTTCTAGCATTATTTTGGTGTTCCGGGTAATATCCGGTTGTTCGGTTAGATACCGATTCGTTAAGGTGCTAAATCACACTTTTTAGTGTCTTTTAAGCGCCCTTCTTGTACCCTTTCAATTCCCAACACTTAGGAAAATATTCTGGATACTAAAATTAAATTTCTGCATAATATTTATATGTCTAAATGCTGATTAGAGCTGAATTGTATAAAATTCTGCACTTAAAGTGCGTTTCGGGTGCTTTTTAGTGCTTATTTTTGCTTTCGCAAGGTCTAAAAATTAAACCCTTACATGTACTCTTGGGTTTTAATGTACTTTTGTCGTCAGACCTACACCTAGGCCTCAATTATAATGTCTGACTGCTTTCTGCAGTTCTGTTGACACAGTGTGTCTTACCGGTGAGTTTACTATTATTTTTGACGCAACGCTCTTGTTTATGCATAAAGCAATATTTTGTAGTATACAACGTGCATGAATTCACTTGTTTAATCATGTGTTCAGACATTGCTGACAATTAAGCACATAATTGCAATCATTAAATAATAATTAAAGTGTACGGAAATTACCGGTTTGTGCCAGTTGTCACACTGTTCATCGCCGTCCATACGAAAACATACAGATCTGGGTCAAATCATCACAAATCTTACCTTTCCCATGATCTGAGTTGAGTAAACCAACTTAAATCTTGATTACGATGAACAAATGGGCAAGAGTTCGGCTAAGAAATGATGAATTGGGTGTTTTCGCGTGAAATCGCCTTAACAGTGGGTTTGAAGCGAAATGACGAAAATGATGAGTTCAAGCGAAATACGGCCACTATTTATACGAAATGTGCTTTTGACATTTTCAAGCGAAATCACCTTTGAAACGAAATGGCTATTTCGTGCGAAATAGTCATTTCGTGTGAAATGTCAAATCTTCAAACTTTTTCAAATTTTTTAACTTTTTGATTTTTTTTTTTACCATGACACCCAGTTAACCAAGTCCAAGTTAATGACCCTGGTCAACTGTTTAGCTTGCCAAGTCCAAGTTAATGACCTTGGCTGACCAAATTATGAAGTTTGCTGACTTTTGAAACAGATTTAAGTTCAAATTAATGAACTTTTGAACTTTTTCAAGCAATTATTAATACCTTTTCACATTTATCTGCTTATCCAACCCTCATGATCCAGACTTTTTCAGCACTTTGAGACTTTGATCATCAGATCCCCAACGTCCGTTGTTGAAAATAAGATGAAAAAGAAATCTTTTTGGATTTTATAAGCAATAAACTATACACACATATTTTTGGTGAGCGTGTTAGGGGTTCATATCAGCTGCCGACAAGATACAAGTACCGTTAAGCTTTGATTTCATATACAACATTAAACAATTCACAGTGATTGTCGATATATTGATCCTCTTAAATTTTCACACAAAATTCAATCTGTTCAGGATACGAATTTAGTGTTTTAAAGGCTTAACTTATACGCGGTCCCACCTCAGAATATACTCCCGTATCCAGATCCCAATATTCAGTCTTACAGGTGAGTATACCTAGATGATATCTGTAAAGGGTTAAATGCGAGGGCCATGAGAGCTCAGGCTATTGCTTCCGCAAAATCAGAGAGATGATAACTTCGACTTAAGGTGTGTTCCCTTTAGAGAATCTTTTCTTCAACAGCACATGATTAGCATTTTGCAATGTTTCATCATTTTTTATGCTGAGGGTGGGCTTTTATTTCAAGCAGCGTAAAGTATTCTCCGGGGACTAGGCCATTGCTTTCGCAAAATCAGAAGTCCCGGGATAATACCCCAGATATCACTAAGCATAAAGACCTAGTATCTCAGAAAGAGGGACCTTTCAAACAAGATTTCGGGGGTTACCCATATATCCGAGAGATGTTCCCCACGTAAAAGCAAGTAATGATTTAGGTTTATATCCCGAACAAACCTACTAAATGTGTAAAAACCTATCAGCACATCATCAGCGAGACTGCTTAACGCTTTTAGACTTTACATTTCTTTAGCGTACTGCACCTGTCTAGCTGATGTACTATCATTTCCCCTTTTTACACAAACTCAATTTTTACTTTTTCAATGTTTTTGAATTTTTGAAATTTTATCATGTTTTTGTATTTTCTGCAAACTTTCTCCCCCTAAAAACAAAAACATATATTTATGTTTTTGGTTTTATCAAAAGCAGAAACTAAACTGTACAGAAATTTGACAACAAGACGTGGATCATTTCAGATCGCCGTCCACCTCGGTTTCACATTCTATTACCCTCCTAGAAAACAAATTTTTCATCCCGTTCAATTTTAAAAGATAGTTAAATCTTGATCTATCAAACGGTTTTGTGTAAAAATCAGCCCTCTGATCACAGTGTGAATATGTTCAATTTGAATCAATTTCTTCTCGTAGCAATCACGGATGAAATGATGCCGAATTTCAATATGTTTTGTTTTAGAATGGTGAACCGGGTTTTTAGTTATATTTATCGCTGCCTCATTGTCCACAAAAATGGGCGTGTCCAAGAACTGCAAACCAAAGTCCCTCATCTGCTGCTGGATCCAGAGGATCTGAGAGCAACAGCTGGAGGCCGAAACGTATTCAGCCTCGCATGTAGAGAGAGCGACTGAGGTTTGTTTCTTGCACTGCCAGGTGACTAGTCGAGTTCCAAAGAACTGACACCCAGCAGTGGAGGACTTCGCATTTTGTTTGCAGCTACCAAAATCCGAATCAGCAAAACCAGAAAGAGAAAAGTCACCAGACTTAGGATACCACAAGCCGGTGCTTGGGCAGCCTTTAAGATACCGTAATATTCTCTTGACGATTGTCAGGTGTGACTGTCTCGGGCTGGACTGATATCTGGCGTATAGACAAGTTGGATACATGATGTCCGGTCTGGACGCAGTCAGATACATCAAAGATCCAATTATCGACAGATAATACGTCTCGTCCACTTTCTCTCCATTTTCGTCAGGACAAATCCCATGATTCTGAGCCAGGGGGGTTGATGTTGGAGTAGATTCAGACATGTTAAACTTTTCCAGAACATTGTTCACGTATTTGGTTTGATGAATGAAGATTCCATCGGGCATTTGCTCAACCTGTAGCCCTAGGAAGAACTTCATCTCCCCCATCGAACTCATCTCAAACTTTCTCTTCATAACCTTCTCAAAATCTTTACACAAATCATCATTTGTCGATCCAAAAATGATGTCATCAACGTAAATCTGCACGATTAATAGATGTCCTGCAACCTCTTTTGTAAAAAAAAAGTGCTATCAACCGTCCCTCTGGTGAACCTGTTGTCCAGTAGATGTTGGGAAAGCGTCTCGTACCAGGCTCTCGGGGCCTGGTGTAGTCCGTAAAGCGCTTTATCGAGAAGATAGACTTTGTTTTTGTGCACTGGATCTGTGAACCCCGGCGGTTGTCCAACGTACACTTCTTCTTTGATTTTGCCAATTAAGGAATGCAGATTTCACATCTAATTGGTAGACTTTGAATCCTTTCCAAGACGCGAATGCCAGGAAGATTCTAATCGCCTCGAGTCTAGCAACAGGCGCATATACTTCGGTAAAGTCGATGCCTTCTTGTTGACTGAAACCCTGTACTACCAAACGTGCTTTATTTCTCACAATCACCCCTCTATCATCCCGCTTACACTTGAATACCCACTTTGTTTTGATCAGCTTTTGATTTTCAGGAAGATCCACCAATCTCCATACTCCCAGCTTATCAAACTGCTGCAGCTCTTCCTGCATAGCATTAACCCAGCTTTCCTCTGTTAAAGCTTCTTTATAAGTTCTTGGCTCAACCTGCGAGATGAAACACTTTAATGAGAATTATTCCTGTAAAGGAGCTACAGAAGAATAAAACATGTAAGGGCTTTGTTGATTTGGTCTCGTGTTTTCACTCCACTGTGCAGATCACCAATAATTTGTTCTGAAGGATGATAAGACAAAGTTCCCGGCATCGCTGTGTCAGGCACGCTCACTTCCGATTGCAAGTTTATGATATCTTGATCACCCGTGTGATCCACAGCTTCTGAAGTTGCAACATTTGGGTCCTCGTCAAAAATCAGATCGGCTTCTGATTCTGAGTCGTCAGATTGATCAAATGTTGGAGCTGGTTCCTCTGGGGGTTCATGAGTAGTTCCACTTGGACCGGCCTCGTGATCATTTGAACCCTCGGTGGGTGGAGAAACTACCAACGGTCTTGGCACTTGTTCTTGTGACATAGATTGCTGATATTGGTATAAAAATGCAAGTTCCTCCTCACTTGGCTCAGTCGGCAGTTGAAATGACTCCCAGAGTTTGTCGTAATCAAAAAGCAATCTTTTTCCGGGAAGTTGTGGTGGAGCAGTATGCTTCTGTCAATCAACATGCTGAACTTGAATTATCTTCCCCAGGCATGGAACGAATACCCTCTTCAGTGGACTTGCATAACCTACAAAGAAACCCTCGTTACTTTTAGCACCAAACTTACCATCTGGATCAATGAAAGTACAAGGTGATCCAAACGGTTCTAAAAATTTCAAATTTGGCTTATAACGATAAAGAAGTTCAAAACATGTTTTCTTGTATTTCTTCACTGTGAGAACGCGATTCAACGTATAACACGCTGTTGCAACTGCTTCACTCCAGAAGAATATCGGCAGCTTGGAATCGGCTAGCATAGTTCGAGCTGTTTCAATTAGTGTGCGATTCTTTCTTTCAGCTACACCATTTTGTTGTGGAGTGTATGGTGCACTAAATTCATGAAGAATGCCCTTCTCATTGCAATACTCTAGCATACGGTTGTTTTTAAACTCCGTTCCATTGTCGCTCCAAATTCTTCTGATCGGTAGTTTGTACAGCGTCTCCATCTTCTTGAATAAAACCATCAACGAATCAAATATTTGATCTTTACTTTCGATACACATCACCCATGAAAACCTTGTGAAGTCGTCAGTGACCACAAGACAGTACAAATCTCCACTTACACTCTTTACATTCACCGGTCCAAAAAGATCCATGTGAAGCCTTTCGAGCGGTACCCTGATTGAATTCAACAGCTTCTGTGGGTGTGTCCTTTTCGTTTGTTTTCCCTTCTTGCACTCTACACAATCATCACTTAAATGAAAAATTTTCAGATTTACACCTTCTACCAGATCATTGTGCACAAGAAAATTCATTTTTCTGACATGAATGTGTCCTATCTTACGATGCCACATTCTTGACTCTTTTCCAGTCGCTTTTGTTTTTGTTACAAAACATTTTGGTTTCATGTCTGTTGTTGTTGCGACGCTCATATCTAGGACATACAAATCATTTTCCCGTGGAGCGCGCATCAACACCATGTTCTCAGGAATTTTAAAACTAGGTTCTATGATTAAGCACTCATTTTTTGTGAAGTGTACGGTGAATGACTTGTCACAAATATGTGATATGCTCAACAGATTGTTTTCAAGTTCGATGATATAGTTCACTTTTTTAAATGTTACGACTCCATTTGTTAGAGTTCCTTCACCAACTATTCTGCCACCCTGATTTCCTGCAAATCCAACATATCCTCCGTTGATAGATTTGACATCATAGAGCAACGCCAACATTCCCGTCATAGCCTCGAAGCTCCGCTGTCCATGATCCACTTTGAGATTATTGACCTCGGAAGCCCCTGCAAACATCAAAGAAATGCATTCAAACAATGAAGCCCATGATTTCTTTACCTTTGGAACACTACCAAACACAGGATCACATGACACATCAACTTTCAGAATGTTAAAGATGACGTTTGGAATAGCAGGTTTGGATTTTGTTTTTAAATTTCCCTCCTTAATTGGTGGGAATTCCTCAAGCAACTTGTCTAGTTCAAATTCCAGTTTTTCAACATCATTTGCAAAAACTTTTGGTTCAGATTTTAGCTTTCCATCTTCTTTTCTTCAACTGATTATTTTGATTTTGCCACCCATGATTGGTTTTCAAAAATTTTCGTCTTCAGATAAACCTTTGAAGTCTTTGGTGATTTCGAAGATTCACCAATCTCAAAAATTGATTTTGGATTATCATCGGACTTCAAAGATTCTCCTCTTTTCAAAATTCGAACGGGGGAAATCATTGGTGTTTTGCCCTTGACATCGATTGAAATTTTAGGTTTGGGTTTTTGCAAAACTGGTTTCTCAAGCTTTTTCACACACTGCTTGGCCATGTGACCAATTTCATTGCAGCGGTAACAGATTCTTTTGTCATACTCGACAAAAGTTGATCTGTAGGTCTCCTATCTCAACTTCTTGGCTGCATTGAAATCGTCAACGGCTTTTTGACTGAAGATATAATCCTTTTCAGCATCAACACTAGGACCAGCAACAAAAACATCACTCATCGTTTCTTTTGGCTTGACATTCTTCTTAGCCATTTTCTTTTCAAAACCAACACCTTTGTTTTTAAAGTTGTTACCATGTCTTTTGTTCTGATCATGATTACCCACCCATTCTTTCTTTCCAGGGTTAGTTGGTTGTTTCACAAAAGACCTTTTTGGTTTTGAAAAGAACTCATTATTGTTAACCTCTGAAATATCAATCTCAACAAGTTTGAACACTTTTACAACATTTTCCATTCTGGCATTCTGAATTGGATACTCAAAGTCAGAATAGAGTTTGTCAGTTCCGGTCATTGTGTAAACCACAATGATCGAATCATCATTCACAACTTTATCTGATTTTGGTATAAATCTGTCCAAGAAGTTACCTTCTTCTTCAGAATCAGAAATGGAGTTTTCAAAATGAGTTTTCACAGTACCAAATTCCGAGTTATCACTTTCTTCATCTAACACTTGGTCAACAATGGTTTTGATTACCTGTGAGTCGTTGTCAGTGTCGGACGGAGAAAATATAACATCGATATTCTCTGGTAATTCATTCTCCATTGTTCTCAATTTGAGATTTAAGGCAGCTTCCACCCCATCTGGATATTTTTGTGTATAATGATTCCACATTGGGGGTGGAA
The DNA here is from genome assembly GCA_030545235.1 of Helianthus tuberosus. Classification (NCBI taxonomy): domain Eukaryota; kingdom Viridiplantae; phylum Streptophyta; class Magnoliopsida; order Asterales; family Asteraceae; genus Helianthus; species Helianthus tuberosus. The sequence continues at coordinate 18,414 of JARYGA010041897.1, forward strand.
CACTGTTGAAGGCAGGTGTCGCATCAGGTTGTTGCGGAACAATTTGATCAATCACATATGATGAAGCAACATAACTGATTAATTTTTTTATCCATTCTTTCATTTTCAATTCTCATTAATTCTAGTTCCTTTTTCAATGAAGCAATTGTGTCCAGATGGATGTTAATTTCCATCTGTTTATCCATGACTGTGGATTTTAACAAATTCGTGGCTTTATCATTTTCAAAACTTTCTTTTTTAATCATTTTGATTGATCGTGCCAAAGTATCATATGCTTCTTTTATCTCACTGAGATCATATTTTACTTCATCAGTAAATTTCTTCAATTCTTGAAATTGTTTGTCTTTTTCAAGACAATCCATGCAGGGTTTTGAACAATTTTTGCATGGAATTTCATGAATTGAATCAATTTTTTTAGAAACCTTTTCTTCGTTATCAATTTTAACATCCGTTTTACCAAACCCATCAGACTCAGACTCAGACTCTTCTCCTGATTTGATCTCCTCAATTTCTGATTTCTCGTCAGACTCCTTTTGAACTGACTCCATTTCAACAGACACATTTTCAGTCGACTCTGTTTTAACAGACTCTGTTTCAATAGATTCTGTTTTTACCTCTTTTAGCTTGCCCATCAAAGCTTTGTCAGCAATCTCTTATAGAGTCTCTTCATTTATTTCTTTGGAAACATCTATTATTTCTTCAACAGGAGCTTTCTCAACGTCGTACTGTGGTAAAAAACCTGTGATTGGCTCACTGAAGAATCCTGCAAAAGAATCAAACATGTTAGAAGGCATTATTGATTTGAAAGAACTAGAAATAATCTCCTGTTTAGATTGATAGTAGTAGACTTCTGCAGGTGCTTCTTCAAGATCAGCCAAAGACATAACTTCACTGACTTCTTCTGTTTCAACAACGCATTCCGGTTCTTCCACAATCTCTGCCATCATGGCCATACCCTCACTACCAGGGATATACTTATCCCAACTAAACCCCTCTGCAACCTTCTCATCATCCTGATTGACTAGAAGAGCTTTTTCAGGTTTGTTTTCAATTTGAGGTCTTTGGGTGAATGGTCGTTGACTAGTCTTGTGATAGATTGCTTGTCTGTAATAGTCATTGGTGAACGGATTTTGATGGTTGTTGACTTCTCTGTTAGGACACTCTCGTTTGAAATGGCCCTTTTCTTTGCATTTAAAACACGTGACTTTTGATTTGTCAAACCCGAGCTTTTGATCAGGTCCTGAAAGACTGTTCCGACCAGTTATCTCCATAAATCTTTGAGCTCTCCTGACTAAACTTGCCATTCCCCATTTGATATCGATAAACTCCAGCTCCTCTGGATCAATCTGATCATAATATTCCTTTGTCATATCAGGGTTCCCAATTCTACCTGCAACCAAACTTTCATAAGATTCGAGCAGCGAAGCAAGTAGTGAAATATGCTGTTTAGCTGCAGATTCTGTAAACTCTTGGCCATTTTTGATGTTCACCGCTATGTTGCACAGGATTCCTGGACCTTGACTGTTTGAACCTGATGAACTTTGGGTATAAGATTGATCTGGTGAGTTCTGAACCTTAGGATTTGGTTCAAAACTTGAAAACGGTGAATGATTGCTACTCGGTGTGCCAGGTGAAACTCCTGATGTAGAATCAGCACTGAATGCAGTCTGTATTTTTGGACTTAAATTCAATGTTGCTGATGTGCTTCCTTTGTAATACAATGAAACATCTTGTTGCACACTTGAAGACTTCATTTTTCTAATCTTTGTCAACTCAAGCTCGTGTGATTCGATTTTCTCGATAAATGTGCTAAGATTGAATCCCACATACTCCAAATTGTTCTTCAACACCAAAAAATAAGTACCCCATTCATCGTACGGTAAAGCATCCGCTAGTTTATCAACCCATTCTTCATCCATTTTTGTTATGTTCAATCTCTTCATCTCAACAACCAGATGGCAATACCTTTCAATCAACTGTTTTGTTGTCTCACCCTTTATACCCGTAAAGATATCAAACTCTTTCTTCAGCAAAGCAGATTTGCTCTTTATCATAGACACGCTACCAAGAAACTTTACTTTCAATGAATTCCAGACGGACTGTGAATTACCCTGATGTTGTAGCAGAACTAAGATATCCTCTTTGATGGCTTGCTATAGGATACTCATCATTTTTTTTCTGCCTTGAAATCTTCTTGTTCAAGTGGAGTCAAACTGCTAATTGTTTTCTCAATTCCCGAACCATTCTTTGGAGGAACATATTTTGACTCGATTTTCATCCAGCATTCGAAATGATTAGCTTGCACCCAGGTCTTAAACCTATCTGACCATCCAGCATACTCGTCAATGTTCATCAACTTCGGCGGTTTTTGCATCGTACAGAGTTCATTTTCCATGTTCACATTTTGCACGATACTGGCTGGAGATTGAACTGCCGTCATTCCCCCACCGGCAAACAAGTTGTAAAATTCTTGGTTATCCATTTTAGGAAAACAGTTTCGAAAAATTTTCAAGTTTTTGAAAAACAGTCACTTTCAAACGAAATCACTTTTCTGCGAAATAAACTTCAAACGAAATAGCACAAACGAAATGGACTTCCACGCGAAATTAAATTTCAAGCGAAATCAACTTTTTGAACGAAATCAACTTTTCTTGCGAAATAACACTTTCATGCGAAATGAAGTGCCATTTCGTGTGAAATGAGTAAACCAGATGTCTTTTCGTGCGAAATGATCAAACGAAATGAGTTTTCAAGCGAAAAGGCCCATTTCGTGCGAAATGAACAGATGTTTTCAAGCGAAATAGCAACCTTTCCCACGAAATAGTTCATTTCGTACGGAATGAACTCAAATTTTCACACGAAATACTGCTCGTTCACACGAAATGAGATTTTTGGCCCATTTTTGTCACTTTTAGTCTGAATTTAGGTCTGATTCTTTCAAGGATTTGTTAAAACTGTATTTTACACGTTATATCAAAAGATCAGTCCATTTTGTCCGTGAATTTGTCCAGAAATTCAAGAATGAGTAGAAAAACAGAATTCTAAGCACTGATTCAAACGAATTGACTCATCCTGAGCTCTGATACCACTTGTAGGATTGATATACGACCTATATGAGTCGTTCAGAGTCAAATCTAAGTTGTTTGAAAGGTGGAAACAGTCAAACAACTGAGAATCGGTGATAGAAAGGTGTAGAAACAGAGATTTATACTTAATACAGGTTTTTCATTGATATTCAACTTGATTACACGGTGAAAATTGGGCAGCACTTCGTTACACAGTCACCTATTTCGTACCAAATGAAAAACCACACTGCCATATTTATAGGCAGTTGATTTCGCTCGAAATGACAACATGTCATTTCGTACGAAATAGCAAAGTTTGATTTCGTACGAAATAACCTAAAACTCATTTCGTTCGAAATGACTTCAAAACATATAAAAGTACATTTTTGACACTTTTAACCCTACTACAAGCTACCGATATGACCTAGACTGTTGACGTAGGCTATAGACATTATGCACTAACACACACCCATCAAAATTCCATACAAAGCTCCTCACTACTATCTGGGTCTCCTCACAAAACCCGGTACCATCGATACCTATGATTCCATCATTGATATTATGTCGTCTTCAAAGTACAAAACTTTGTTGACCGCAGATGCTCCGATTTACCTAAAAACCCAAAGAGAATTCTGGAAAAATGCCACACTTGAATCTCAAGGTGAGACAGTCATAGCCATAAATTCTTCAATCATGGGTAAAAAGGTCAAAATCACACCACAATCCATTTCAGAAGTTTTCGAACTCGATGATCTGCAAGGTAAAACTTCTTTTCCCAAAATCGAGTATCAAAATGATTTTCTTGAGAGGGGGTATGCAGAAGAAATGAGAAGGGATATCTTACAAAAAGGTAACTTTCCTCCTGCAACAAGATTTTTATTCCATACCCTCTTGATGTGTGTCTCAAATAAAACAACTGCTTTTAACGAAATACCATTAAAGATTCAATACCTGGGTTATGCTATTTTACAAAATGAAAATTTTAACTATTCCCAAGAGATCTTTGATGACTTAGTCAAAAACGTTACTAGCAAAGCATTTTTACTGTTTCCAAGGTTTTTGAGCTTTTATTTTCAAAAGAAATTTGGAAAAGATGATGCTCATGTGATCACCCAAGGTGACTCTTTTCAAATAAACAGCTTAACAGCTGAAACTTTTACAAGATTATCAAAGCCTACTAAAACAAAAGCAGAGGCACCTGAGCAGAATTTAGCAGCTACCACTGCTCCTCAGGCACCTGCTACTGAGCCCACTGCTCTAGGTGAGCACAACAGCAAAAAAACTGCTGTGAAACCCACACCTAAAATCACCAAAAAGCTTAGACAAAAGAAAACACAAAAGCCCCCCAAACCTACAAAAAAGGCAACTCTGGAAGATGAGATCCCAGAGCAACTGCCAGTGACAACACAAAAGTCACTAGAAACCACTGCTGCTACTTCCTCACAGCAGATGGTAGAAAGATCTCAACCTATGTCTCAAACTCCTCCTGCTTCTTCTCAAAAAGATCAGGTTGTAAGAATAGGGACACCACAATATGATGCTCTGGAATCACTTGATTCTATCATCCACAGCCCACTGCCCGGGGCAAATTCTCTTTCTACACCCATACTCACTTCCATAATTCCCCAACTAGGGGTGTTCATGAGCCGAACCGAACCGAGCGGAGGTCTGCTCGTGCTCGGTTCGGTTTGAAACCGAGCCGCTCGGTTCGGTTCGGATTTAGGAAATCGAGCAGAAATCTTATGCTCGTGCTCGGTTCGGTTTAGAACCGAGCCGCTCGGTTCGGTTCGCTTTTGCTCAGTTTTATTTAGCATTCCTACAAAGCCATTCATTCACCAAAATTCACCAACTTATATGTCTCTCACACACTTTAACAATTTAACAAAATAAAAACATAAAAACATAAAAAGTCCCACAAAAAAAACACAAAATGTCATCCAAATGTTTAATGTTTAAGAACATCTAAAATGCAAAATAATTTCCAAAACACGCGTTGAAGTCATTCCAGACATCTTCAATCAAAAACAGAATTCAAAACATAAAATTTGATACATGATTCTAGGGCTGTATAATTGGATATGCTACATGTTTATTATATTTAATAAATATAATATATATATAATAATAATAATAAATTCGATCGAAACCGAACGAGCGACGAGCGAGCGTACCTATGCTCGTGCTCGGTTCGTTTTTAAACCGAACCGAGCTGCTCGGCTCGGTTTTAATCGAGCAAGGAATCGAACGAGCAAATTTTTGAGCTTTTTCGAACGATCGTCGAACGATCTTCGAGCGCCGAGCAGTTTGGACACCCCTATCCCCAATAAACAAAAATATTGTTGGATGCTCTTGATTTGAACCAGGCACAAACTAGTCCTTCTCAATCACCTATCAATGAGAACATACCTCAACAAGTGACTAGGTCTGATGTATCAGTCATTGCTAACCCACCAACAACACCTGAGGAGGTTACACTGCAGGATGTACAAGTACTTCCTGTCAGTAGTTCAAGTGAAGCAGCTACTACAAGTGTTGAACCCACGGGTTTACACTTGGACAGTAGTTTCATCAATCAGACTTCCTTGAAGGCAATTTCTTCACTGGGTACCAAGGTGCTTCCAGTCTTCACTGGTTCACTAAAATTGGTTTCCAGGCCTGAAGAAAGAAGTCCCAAGTACCAAGAACAAGGGGGAACAATGGAAGATTTTTGGAATTCATTCCCTGAGTCAACCACTGTTACAACCACTGGGAGTGGGAAATCAGATGATCCCATTAAGTTGGGTGCTGGTTTAATGTACCGAGAATTGATGGATAGAATTGACAAACTGGATACATCTGTTGCAGAAATCAAAGACATGCTGCAACAGTTGTTGAAAGTCCAAAAAGTACCACCCACTGCTGCACCAACTCCAACAGCTGCTCCATCATCTGCTCCTATTACAGATGAGCTGTGGAGTTTATTTCAACCACTGCTCCATCATCAAAGAGAATTAGCTGATCAGCAACATGAGATACAAGTTCAAAAGATCAGAAATCTCATGGAAGCAAGGTTTAAAGATACTCAAGCTGATATCAAGGCTATAAAGGCCCATTTGCTAAACACCACTGGCACTGCTCCTCCCTCTGTTATCTTTGTGGATAACCCACCACCAGATAATGCCAAAAAGGGGGAGAAAATCAAGCAGTGGAAGAAGAAGGGATATGAAGATGGTTTGTATATTGAACCACCAAAAGATTGTATGCTTGCAGACATTCCCTTGCTAGATGGTTCTAAGAAGATTGATGTTACCACAAATGCTATAGCTGAGGCAAAAGCTGACGTAAAAAAGGATAAAGAGGCTAAGGATAAAGCCAGGTGGGAATAAGAGAAAAGAGCTTTTATGGAGCTGAATGAGCAGGGTATTTCTGAGCCAAAGGATGATGAAAATCCTGAGCCAAAAGAAAGAATCCCACTAGAAAAGTGAGGCAACCCAAACACACACCATCCAGACCCACAAAGCAAACCTCCAAACCTACCAAAACCTCCAAACATCAATCTTCCACCCAAACGGCTGTTGTAACACCTGTTGTATCAACAACTATTGGTACTTTAGTGGTTTCAGCAGTTGTTAACCCAACAACCACTACTTCAACTACAACAACTACTCTCACATCAACCACTGCCCCACCAAAAATACCATCACCACCAAAAACAATTTCATCACCACCATCACCTCTTACCAAAAAGCAGAAGACAACTGATGACACATCATCAGTTGTAATGACAACAGAGGTTGAAACACCAGTTGTTTCAATAGCTGTTAGTCAGCCAACCCCCACTTCAATCATCACCACTCAAATCACCACTTCATAATCATCCAAAACACCACCAGCCTCTCCTAAACCAAAAAGGAGAAGGATAATTTTACAAGATGATGATTCTTCACCACCAACATCTTCACAAACTTTGTCACTTGTTACTATTCAAATCCCTGTTCCTCTCTCTTCAGCACAAGTTGAACAACCAATCACTGCCATTGTTTCTGCAGGAGCTCAGTACCCTTTAGAGCTAATAGCAGTCAGAGAAGAGATTAAATCTTTTTATTCTGAAGATGATCTTGCTAAAAGAAACCTACCATCTGTCCAAGGATATCCAAGGCCAAATAATATTGAAGAATATTTGAAGATAAAGGCTCAACATGCAGAGGATATTTTTAAGAAAAACTCACAAGGAAAATCTGATAAAGAAATTCAAAGGCACTATCAATTCCTGCTCACACAAGTCAGAACTTTGGAGCAGCTTTCAAAAGATTTGTGTCAAAGGCTTTCAGAAAGAGATGATGAAACATTAAGAAAATATTACACTGAGCATATCATAGCCTTCAAAAGGTATAAAGGTGACAAAGCTCAGTATAAAGATTGGACAGTTCGTGAGCTCAAAGAGGAGTTGGAGAGAATTGGAAGAATGAATAAAGACAAAGTAAAGCACACTTCTCCTGTTTGGTCCAAGTACATTAAGAATGTACCAGACAAAGGGTTAGAGCTGAAGAGGATGAAAGAGGAACTAATCACTGCTGATTTTGGGTCTAAAAATAAAGTGTCAAGGTGGAGAGAAGACAAAGTCAGGGCCAACTACAAAAAGTTGGAAGAGTTAATAAAGAAAGATCCAAGGATACCACAAAAACCTGACTACCCTGAAACAGTGGTTAAAGAAAAGCCACAAAAGCAACAATTCAAAAGATCCACTGCTCCAGCTGCTGCCTTCATTTACCAAAGAAGAAATCAAAAGCAGATGGATAAAGAAACAACAGCAGATAAAGAAGCAGGGGAACTTGTTATGAAAGAAGGGCTTAAGCGGATGATTGAAGAAAGACTTGAGTCTGCACGTTATTACAAGGCCACAATCTCCAAATTCCTCATCTAATAAAAATCTCCCAAGAAACCCACTAGACTTAAAAATACTAATGTGGAAAACTGACAAACAGACCCACGTATTGACATTGATCAAGTCCAGTGGAGAAGTGAAGAAAATATCAAGGCAACAAGCACTTGGCCTGAGTGTTGAAGATCAGCAAGATCTCCTTGATCTTACACTTAGCAGGGATGAAGATGATACAGATGCCTTAGACTTTGAGTTACAACTCCAAGGGAAAATAAGGGAACTGTCACACCCCCAAAATCCACACGCGGAGTATCACCGCTTGGAGGCATGACTGACCAGGATCAAGCCACCAATCATATTGAACATAACAAGTATTAAGTAAAATTCAACCACACAATATGAAAGGTGTTTCAAATAAAAAACATAGTTAAGTGTTTAGCGGAAGCATAATTGTAAAACCCAATGTAAGTATTAAGTATGAAATAAAGTAATGTTTTTAGCATGGCACACACTGCCATGTCCCACAACGACCGCGCCTCCCTGTGCAAGCTCCATAAGTACCTAACGACCTGCAAGGCATGTAACAACGAGTCAACAACAAAGTTGAGCGAGTTCACAGTTGGTTGTTTAGTTATAGCATTAGTTTCGTAAATCATATGTTCGTTTTGTAAACCATGTATCGTATTAATTCATATCGCGGTCTCCCAGACATGTTTGCGAAGATTAGTGGGGGCTTCCCATGTGTATCGTATGTATCGCGGTTTCCCAAACAAGTTTGCGAAGATTAGTGGGGGCCTCCCATGTTGTATATTAGCAGACTAGTCGTATCCATACGTGCCCTTCTTGATCCAAGGACCGTAGCAAGTATGAGTGTACGTAGGTTTTACGTACGTGCCCTTCAATCCGAGGACAGTGAAAAGTAGTTTAATAGTAATGATAGTATGTGACACCTGTGTCACCGCGACCATCAAAAAAATACCAAGCCAATGAAATATTGTATTTCATACTTGGGATCTGTATAAATATGTGTATCTTTTGCACATATCAACTCTTGTTCGATTTCAAGCTCTAAATCGCTTTCTAGAAGGTTATACGCGCGCTGATGCGTAAATATAACCAGTTTAATGCAACGAACACTCCGGAATAGTGAAATAGGCTTAACATACCTTAAATAACCTTTACATAACTTAGAAATAAGTTTTGAAGGCTTTGGTATGGCAAAATCAAGTTAAATCGCTTACAGGGACTAAACTTGACAAACTACGAAAGTATGCCAATTTGAACTGTAATGAACATTCCAGAACATGACCATAAGTTAAACACACCCTAAATATCCTTTACATAGCTTAGAAATAGGCTTTGAGGGGTTCGGTGTGCTAAAATAAACTTTTGGGTCATTCAGGGACTAAAAGCGTCAAAAAGTGCATAAGTTTGCTCTTTCGCGCATAACTTACGTTTTGAATACATCCGGACATCCAAAAATTTATGTAAGCACTAAAATATTTTATTTTAGTGTTTGGCATAAGAAAAATCCATTCGTCGCGTCATTTGGATCGTTTTTCGCGCTTATGCGCATTCCGTCGTAATTAACCAAACAACGCAATCGTACGGCCAAACGAACCGACATCCGAGATATTTTTGAGCACATTTTAAGTTCCCTATACTTTAAATTCATTTTAGAGCTTTGAAATGGGGTTAACGGGGCTTAAACGTGTCAAAAGTGCATCAAATAGCAAGTTTGGAGCTTCAGGGGCCTGTTCTGCCATTTTTCAAACTTTCTGGTCTGCAGGTCCTTGCGCACCTCAACACTCTGAGTGTTACGGTGCGCAAGCAGGGGTTAGATGCAGAAAATTGTCTTGGCTACTGATTAATGGCCTTTAAACCCTCCAAAGGCTAATGCCACTTGTCAATAACTGGTGGTGGGAGCAAAATGAGCTACCATAACATTCCGATAAGTGTACGGGCGAGATCAAGGCACGTTGTTCGATAAACGATCCTAACGGTGAACCGAATTCTATAAATACCCACCACATTTTCACCTCATTCCTCACAAATCTGATCAAAAGTGCTCTAAGTTGAAGCCAACACTTCATACCTGAGCTACTCTATCAAGATTTACTAGCGGGGACCCTTTGTAAGTGTTCCTTCGTTCTTTTATTGCTTTTCTAGTCCGAAAGTCGAACTATGTTTGACTTTCTACATTGACCAGTTTATGGTCGATGCGAAGTTCGTTTGAACTTCATAACGTGAGCGTGATCACGATGGTTATAGTCCTTAGCGACTATACCTACTGATTACCACGTTATCTAGGCTCAGTGACGAGCCGTAGTTTCGGCCAGAATACGTATTCTTACGTATTTTGTAACCAAACTACTCTTGGGTATGAAAACCGTTTGTTTTGATACCAAACCTGTTTTCTAAACTTAGTTAAGCGTGTTTTAACATGCTTAGCTCGTCACTTTTAGTTTAGTGCTTATATAGGGTCGTAAGGTAAGCGATCTAAACAATCGCTTATACTTTCAAACCCGACCCGTTTGGTCGATCATTAGGATCCAACCAAGCACATTAGGTGACCATAGTTTATAGGGAATAACCTTCCGAGGTTATACCTTATGCTCACATCGTTTGAGTAGTTGTATGATAGGTAGTATATATGCCTTAGGTAAATTACCAAAATGCCCTTTTAACGCCAAAATTCATTTTAAGCATATGTAACATAACTTTTGGTATCTAAAATGATTTAGTAACAATATTAGACATGTTCAGGCATATTTTACTTATCATAGGACTAGTTAGGCATTCCGAACGCGTTTCACGCGAACGACGCGTTAAAGTAGCATAATCTACCTAAACGGGTCGTAATGGGTCGTAAGCACTTAGGCTAGGTTTCATTTAGTATGTAGGCTTTGTTAAACCATACTACATGAGTTCCCATACTCATTTGGTTTACGAGCCCTCATTCTATCCGATCCTCCGATATAGGTCCGGTTTATTAACATAGTTACCTATATTAGGTGTCGTTTGATTCCGTGATCTCTAGCATTGCTTGGTGGTTATCTTAGGACTTCTGAGCAATCTCAAGTGAGTACATATACCCCTCTTTTACTGTTTTCCAAACTGTTTTGGGGTGGAACACATGTGCCTACTTGTTACTTTCATGCTTTCCATGTTTTCACATCATATACCTGCTATGTTTATTAGTACATTTATTGTACATGATTTCAATACATTTTATGCTATGTATGCCCATTGTGTGCATACTTAGTACATCACTTTACAATACATTTTATGCTATGTATGCCCATTGTGTGCATACTTAGTACATCATTTTACAATACATTTCATGCTATGTACGCCCATTGTGTGCATACTTAGTACATTGTTTTACATTACACTTATGCTATGTATGCCCATTACGTGCATACTTAGTACATTGTTTTACATTGCATTTCTGTTGCATATACTCATCCAGCATATGAACACATTATACTACATTTTGAACCGTTGTAACCATTTGACTATGTGAACCGTCGTAACCCTTTGATTATATGAACCGTTTGTAACTATTGAACCGTGTGAACCATTTGTATCTGTTGACATGATTTACATTTGACAATAGACATTTGACTATACATAAACATTTCTACAATTGTTAAACATTACATCTTGGTGGTTTGGTTTGAGTAAGTGATTTAAGTAACGAGGCGTATGTAATATGATACAAGCATGGTGGATACGCCGCTGGTACTTCCTATATATAAGTGTTTGTATGGTATTACATATCGTAGCATTATTTGAACCATTTCAATTTGAGACATATAACATTTTATACAAATAACATACTTTTCACAAGACATTGATTTACAAACAACTTATCTTATACAAACTCATTTTACATGGTTATTCATTTAACCATACATTATTCTCTTATTTATACATATCATCTGATCTTATCGTTTTTCAAATGATTTACAAGACAAAGCAAATTACAAGGTTCATGACTAAACATTTTCTCAAACATAAGTCATGAATTCTGTTTTCACAAAACCTATGTATCTCACAGGCATTTTTATGCTGACGTACCTATTTTCACATGTGTTTTCAGGAGATGATGCATAGGACTTATCAAGACATACTTAGGCGGACCTGTGCCTTAGTGACTTAAAACGAGACAAGAACTAGTTAATTTATGTTATGTACTCTTTGGTTCTTGTTTAAAACAATGTAAACTTTCATGTTTGATTAATAAACGAAACTTCAATTGCCATGGATTTGAAACAATTAATTTTGTTACAACACTCCCCGACGTTTCCGCCACGTTTTGTATGTTCTACGTGGTCGGGGTGTGACAGAAAAGTTGGTATCAGAGCCAATAGTTATAGGGAATTAGGTTATTAGTAATGCTTTAACCTAGTCTATAACCTTCCTAGGACCCTAACGCGAGTTTACTTGCGTTTAGTCATAAAACAATACCGTCACCTATCCTTAGGCGACGACCACAACAAGAACATAAATTTCAAAACCGCTTTGAAAACTAATCATCTGTTCTAGGATGATTGATTACTAGGTTTTGAACCCTCTGTTATAAGGTTTTGAACCCCTTTGAATTTTCAAACTCTCGTCAAAGTTTTTGGTCCTAAATAGTGTGAACACGTGCAAACTGGAAGAGTGAATGCCTGTACCCTGAGTTTTCTATCTAAGGCTAGAGTGTTCGTACAAATCCACATAATCGGACCAGTCACTCTTACCTGGGAACTCTTGGGGTGAGTGTCCACTTATAGGTGAGCATGTCTTCGCGATACACTATGAGGATCTATTTGCTTTGATTCAGCCTTTGTGTTGTTTGTTTGCTTCGTGGTTTAAACAAATGACCATCAACCATGATTATGGTCGGTAATCGTAACATCCTATTCTTACCCAATGCCATTTCATCTGTTTTCTTTCTTGTTTCTCTTTTAGAATGCCTCCTCGACGCGAAAACCAGATAGCGACTGCCGAACTGGCAGAAATCATTGCGCAGCAAATGGCTGCTCAATTCCCAAACCTCTTTGCTCAATGGAACCAAGCCAACAACAACAACAATGGTCCGTGCAATTTCAAGAGTTTTAACTCGGCTAAACCACTCAAGTTTAGTGGTTCTGAGGGAGCGACTGGGCTTCTTCAATGGTTCGAGAGCATTGAGAATACTTTCCACCACGTGCAGTGTCCTGACAATCGCAAGGTCGAGTTTTCTTCGAGTGTGTTCCAGAAGAGGCCCCTTACGTGGTGGAACGGGGTTATGAGAGATCGTGGTGCAGAAGTTGCTCTAACACAGACATGGGCTGAACTTAGGGCCCTTATAATGAGGGAATTCTGTCCTCGTCACGAGATCAGGGCCTTGGAAAGGGAATTTGACGATCTTACGCAAGATAGCGGTGAACAACGAGCCTACACGGACCGTTATGAGGAGTTAAGTCTGTTATGCCCAAACATGGTCACGCCTTTGGATAAGGCAATCGAAAAGTACATTGATGGCCTCCCTGACTCAATACAAGACATTGTGACTGGTAGCAACCCTACTACAGTTAGACAGGCCATTGAGCTATCTGCAACCTTGACTGAATTAAAGATCAGGAAAGGTAAACTTTTCCGAAAAGGTGACAAGAAACCGATCGAGGAATCAAACCCAATCGAGGAATCAAAGACCATGGATGAACAGACTGGATCCCCTAAGAGGTCAAAGAAGCGAAAGGCTTCTCAGAACTTCGCCGTGGTCGCTCACAATGATCAAGCTGTCCCCAACCAACTAGCTCAACCCCCTGCTAGGAAGCCATACAATGGAACTGCACCCTTGTGCAACCAATGTAGCCTCCATCATCATGCCAATGTAAAGTCCCGCAAATGCCAAACTTGTGGACTTATAGGCCATACAGCAAGAGTCTGCCCAGCTGCAACTGCACCAAACCAAGCTGGCAACAATCCCGCTCAAGGTTGTTTTCTACCAGGTTCTTGTTTCAACTGTGGCGAGATGGGTCATTTCCGAAGAAATTGCCCAAAGCTTGCTAATGCAAATCCAACACAGGGATGAGCATCTGACCGACCAGAAGACAACATCGTTTAGAAGTAATCACGTCTTATGTATTATTTCTTTTGTTGTCAAGGTCCATGAAACAGTTGTTATCATTGTTTATAAATAAATCTTTTATTTATATTGCAATGTATTTATGTGGTTGTATGTATAAAGAACATATCCCCTACAATACCGACAAGCAAGGAATCGTATTCCTTAAAAAGCAGACTACCCCCAAAATTTTTCCATCTTAAGATCTCTTGTGTTTTCCACGAAATTTCCTAAGTACCCGTTTATTCTAAGGAAAAACGAAGTACAAGGCGCAAGTTACAACACGAGACGAGTACCCAAAGTACCACTATAAATCCTTAATAAGGGTACTTAAGGATATTTCCGTAAATCCTAAAATTGTTGTGTTCCTTAATTCGAATATTACGTTTCTTTGAAAACAAAATCGAATTTTGGGAGATCATCCTATCTTTTCAGATAGATCCCAGAGGACATTGAATTCCAGGGACTGGTTTCCTGGTGTACCTTGAATATCCATATTCAATCGATAACAAGTTAATAACAAATTAATAACCGAGTTAAACAACTATGTGATTATGTGCTTATGTGTTCCTTTTTATGTTTTTGGTGTAATCCAAGTTTTTGTTATCTAAATCCTTAATGGACTTCTACGTTGTAGTTAAGTCCCTTGGGTTATAAAGTACTACTCCATAATTAGACCCCTTGAGTGGTCTAGTTAAACAGATTGATCCAAAAATCTGGTTAGGAACATCATGTGATGATATAGCTGAAAGGACTCCTTGGTGGCCTAATTAAAAAGATCATTTGTCGATCTAATTAAAAGGACCCTATGGTAGTCTAGTCACCCTCATCACAGGTTTGATTTTTCTTTCCCTAAACATTACAAGACAAACTGTGCGGACACTGCAAGGAATTACGTAATTATGGATGCATACATAATTATGGAATTTAGTGCACAGAAACCACAGCGAGCTTTGTCATGGACCTAGAAGTTAACTCTATTCATTTCCGTTTCTGAGGAAGCACCCATTGAAAATGAATCCGTTTGTTCATTTTCGTTTCTGAAGATTGTCCGTTGAGGAAATGAATATCCGTTTGATTATCCTTTTCATTTCCATTTCTGAGGAAGCACCCGTTGAAAATGACTCCGTTTGTTCATTTTCGTTTCTGAAGATTGTCCGTTGAGGAAATGAATATCCGTTTGATTATCCTTTTCATTTCCATTTCTGATGAAGCACCCGTTGAAAATGACTCCGTTTGTTCATTTTTGTTTCTGAAGATTGTCCGTTGAGGAAATGAATATCCGTATGATTATCCTTTTCATTTCCATTTCTAATGAAGCACCCGTTGAAAATGACTCCGTAAGTTCATTTTACGTTTCTGAAGATTGTCCGTTGAGGAAATGAATCCCCGTTTGTTTATTCCTTCATTTCCGTTTCTGAAGAATACTCGTTGAGGAAAATGACTCCGTCTGTTCATTTTCATTTCTGAAGATTGTCCGTTAAGGAAATGACAGGATTATGCCTTGTATATCTGGTGGTTACGTGACACAAAGTCACAGAAGGACTCCTACGAATAAATTTCGGGACGAAATTTCCTAAAGTAGGGGAGACTGTGACACCTGGGTCACTGCGGCCATTAAACAAATACCAAGCCAATGAAATATTGTATTTCATACTTGGTATCTGTATAAATATGTGTATCTTTTGCACATATCAACTCTTGTTCGATTTCAAGCTCTAAATCGCTTTCTAGAAGGTTATACGCGCGCTGATGCGTAAATATAACCATTTTAATGCAACGAACACTCCAGAATAGTGAAATAGGCTTAACATACCTTAAATAACCTTTACATAACTTAGAAATAAGTTTTGAAGGCTTTGGTATGGCAAAATCAAGTTAAATCGCTTACAGGGACTAAACTTGACAAACTGCGAAAGTATGCCAATTTGAACTGTAATGAACATTCCGGAACATGACCATAAGTTAAAGACACCCTAAATATCCTTTACATAGCTTAGAAATAGGCTTTGAGGGGTTCGGTGTGCTAAAATAAACTTTTAGGTCATTCAGGGACTAAAAGCGTCAAAAAGTGCATAAGTTTGCTCTTTCGCGCATAACTTACGTTCTGAATACATCCGGACATCCAAAAATTTATGTAAGCACTAAAATATTTTATTTTAGTGTTTGGCATAAGAAAAATCCATTCGTCGCGTCATTTGGATCGTTTTTCGCGCTTATGCGCATTCCGTCGTAATTAACCGAACAACGCAATCGTACGGCCAAACGAACCGACATCCGAGATATTTTTGAGCACATTTTAAGTTTCCTATACTTTAACTTCATTTTAGAGCTTTGAAATGGGGTTAACGGGGCTTAAACGTGTCAAAAGTGCATCAAATAGCAAGTTTGGAGCTTCACGGGCCTGTTCTGCCATTTTTCAAACTTTCTGGTCTGCAGGTCCTTGCGCACCTCAACACTCTGAGTGTTACGGTGCGCGAGCAGGGGTCAGATGCAGAAAATTGTCTTGGCTGCTGATTAATGGCCTTTAAACCCTCCAAAGGCCAATGCCACTTGTCAATAACTGGTGGTGGGAGCAAAATGAGCTACCATAACATTCCGACAAGTGTACGGGCGAGATCAAGGCACGTTGTTCGATAAAAAATCCTAACGGTGAACCGAATTCTATAAATACCCACCACATTTTCACCTCATTCCTCATAAATCTGATCAAAAGTGCTCTAAGTTGAAGCCAACACTTCATACCTGAGCTACTCGATCAAGATTTACTAGCGGGGACCCTTTGTAAGTGTTCCTTCGTTCTTTTATCGCTTTTCTAGTCCGAAAGTCGAACTATGTTTGAATTTCCGCATTGACCAGTTTATGGTCGATGCGAAGTTCGTTTGAACTTCATAACGTGAGCGTGATCACGATGGTTATAGTCCTTAGCGACTATACCTACTGATTACCACGTTATCTAGGCTCAGTGACGAGCCGTAGTTTCGGCCAGAATACGTATTCTTACGTATTTTGTAACCAAACTAATCTTGGGTATCAAAACCGTTTGTTTTGATACCAAACCTATTTTCTAAACTTAGTTAAGCATGTTTTAACATGCTTAGCTCGTCACTTTTAGTTTAGTGCTTATATAGGGTCGTAAGGTAAGCGATCTAAACAATCGCTTATACTTTCGAACCCGACCCGTTTGGTCGATCATTAGGATCCGACCAAGCACATTAGGTGACCATAGTATATAGGGAATAACCTTCCGAGGTTATACCTTATGGTCACATCGTTTGAGTAGTTGTATGATAGGTAGTATATATGCCTTAGGTAAATTACCAAAATGCCCTTTTAACGCCAAAATTCATTTTAAGCATATGTAACATAACTTTTGGTATCTAAAATGATTTAGTAACAATATTAGACATGTTAAGGCATATTTTACTTATCATAGGACTAGTTAGGCATTCCGAACGCGTTTCACGCGAACGACGCGTTAAAGTAGCATAATCTACCTAAACGGGTCGTAATGGGTCGTAAGCACTTAGGCTAGGTTTCATTTAGTATGTAGGCTTTGTTAAACCATACTACATGAGTTCCCATACTCATTTGGTTTACGAGCCCTCATTCTATCCGATCCTCCGATATAGTTCCGGTTTATTAACATAGTTACCTATATTAGGTGCCGTTTGGTTCCGTGATCTCTAGCATTGCTTGGTGGTTATCTTAGGACTTCTGAGCAATCTCAAGTGAGTACATAGACCCCTCTTTTACTGTTTTCCAAACTTTTTTGGGGTGGAACACATGTGCCTACTTGTTACTTTCATGCTTTCCATGTTTTCACATCATATACCTGCTATGTTTATTAGTACATTTATAGTACATGATTTCAATACATTTTATGCTATGTATGCCCATTGTGTGCATACTTAGTACATCACTTTACAATACATTTTATGCTATGTATGCCCATTGTGTGCATACTTAGTACATCACTTTACAATACATTTCATGCTATATACGCCCATTGTGTGCATACTTAGTACATTGTTTTACATTACACTTATGCTATGTATGTCCATTACGTGCATACTTAGTACATTGTTTTACATTGCATTTCTGTTGCATATGCTCATCCAGCATATGAACACATTATACTACATTTTGAACTGTTGTAACCATTTGACTATGTGAACCGTCGTAACCCTTTGATTATATGAACCGTTTGTAACTATTGAACCGTGTGAACCATTTGTATCTATTGACATGATTTACATTTGACAATAGACATTTGACTATACATAAACATTTCTACAATTGTTAAACATTACATCTTGGTGGTTTGGTTTGAGTAAGTGATTTAAGTAACGAGGCGTATGTAATATGATACAAGCACGGTGGATACGCCGCTGGTACTTCCTATATATAAGTGTTTGTATGGTATTACATATTGTAGCGTTATTTGAACCATTTCAATTTGAGACATATAACATTTTATACAAATAACATACTTTTCACAAGACATTGATTTACAAACAACTTATCTTATACAAACTCATTTTACATGGTTATTCATTTAACCATACATTATTCTCTTATTTATACATATCATCTGATCTTAGCATTTTTCAAATGATTTACAAGACAAAGCAAATTACAAGGTTCATGACTAAACATTTTCTCAAACATAAGTCATGAATTCTGTTTTCACAAAACCTATGTATCTCACAGGCATTTTTATGCTGACGTACCTATTTTCACATGTGTTTTCAGGAGATGATGCATAGGACTTATCAAGACATACTTAGGCGGACCTGTGCCTTAGTGACTTAAAACGAGACAAGAACTAGTTAATTTATGTTATGTACTGTTTGGTTCTTGTTTAAAACAATGTAAACTTTCATGTTTGATTAATAAAACGAAACTTCAATTGCCATGGATTTGAGACAATTAATTCTGTTACAACACTCCCTGACGTTTCCGCCACGTTTTGTATGTTCTACGTGGTCGGGGTGTGACATAGTACGTGTAGTTATTCAATCCCATTCCCAACCCACCGGGAATCCCATGCCTTAGGAGTGTGAACTCACCTCGGTTTGCTCGGTATGCTTAACTACTCGATCAATTTATTCAATCAAAGCCTAAATGTTCATACGCACATGATCAGTTTATGTTCGTAATGTTTTCACGTAAGTTATAATCATAGGATACACGCAAAATAATGAGCACTGATTCACACGTAACAGTTATATTACTCAATCAAGCATACAGTTCATATTCATGTTATGCAACAATGTCTAATAGTTCAGTGTACTGGGTGTGAGAACCAATTTACTTCATTGGATTATAAGCAACATTATTAACAGTTGATGCTACAACTTATTCACACAGTCCTCTTGTAACACCTCGTAAAATCACGTCCAATGAAGTATTGACACGTGTAATAAACCCTAATGAAGTCAAACATTGAATTCAAGGGACTAATTTTTCGAGAAATCGAAAACTTTGATTATGAAAGAACTGGAAGTATTATCATACCAAAAATAAGTTTCTAATTAACCTTTTATGGTTTTATATTCACAAATGAGCCACTTGTTAATCAAGTGTAGCCGTTTATGTAAATAATTGAAAGTTTGCGCAAAAAGGGTTAAAAGCGTCAACTTGTTAATTCTTACCTCTGAGTGATCTTTTAACAAACCGAGAGCCTCATGATATTTGATTATACTCTCGGGAATGCCAATCATTGGCCATCCAAGGCTTTTATGCCCAAAAGTGAAGTTACGCGCAACTTTGCAAGTATAAGGGACTAGACGTGTCAATATGTTTAATTATACCTCTGAATGACCTTCTATCGAGCCCGAAGCATTATGATGTTTAATAATACTTTCAAGAATTCCTAATATGAATTAGATGAGGCTTCAATGCTATTAAATGATAAGTTACGCAAGTTTGCGCATTAGAAGGACCTAAAGCGTCAAACTGCTAAAGTATACCGATTCGTATGTTATCGGACCTCCCGGAATATGACCATGAGTTATACATACCTTAATTATCCTTCTCATAGCTTAGATATAGTCTTTGAGGAGTTTAGTGCGCAAAAATAAACTTTTAAGTCATGCAGGGACTAAAAGTGTCAAAAAGCGCACAAGTTTGCGTTTACGCGCATATCTTACATTCTGGATATTCCCGGACACCCAAAAATTTATGTAAGCACTAAAATATTTTATTTTAGTGTTTGGCTTGATAAAATTCCATTCGTCGCATCGTTTGGATTGTTTTTCGCGTCCGTCCGTGTTTCGTCATAATTAGCCGAACAACGTGACCGTACGACCAAACGAACCGAAATCCGGCATATTTTTGAGCATGTTTCATGTTCTCTATGCTTAGGCATCATTGTAGAGCCTTAAAAATGGTTTAACGGGCCTTAGATAAGTCGGAAATGGCATTTGGAAGTGCAGGGACTAAAACTGTCAACAAATGAAACTTTGTTTGGCTGATAAGGTCCTTACAGACCTCAACATTATGGACCTTACGGTCTGTAATCTAGTTCCCAGATGCAGAAACTCGTTTAAAATGGCTGTTCAGCCTTGCAAACGACTTATCTTGCCCCTTAACATCACCAAAGGCCGCCTAAACTGATTTTTAGCCCTTAGGGACACTTGTTGAAGAATTGTGGTCATTGGTAGACTTACATGTCAACATTTTGTGGATCAAAATTCACTATATAAGGCCTTCAATGTTGCAACATTCTTGCATTCATTCCATCTGCAATTGTGGGTCTTTCTGGAGCTCAAGAGCAGACACCAAGCATCCCTAATCGTGATTAGGACTTTGGTAAGCACCCTTGACCTTCCTTGATTAAGTTTTACTTAGTTATTAGTCTAAAAGTCAAACCATCGTAATTAACGGTTGACTTAACGATTAATCACTAATGGTTCAGTGATTAGTCAAATTGAAAGTAGTTATAAGTTGGTAATTATGTGGGTAATAAACCCTTAAAAGGGTTACCCCTGATTCCCACTCTAACTAGGTCAAATGTCGGGTCAAACTTGCCATTAAAAAGTCAACAGGATGTTTAATTTACAATTTATGCATGATTAGCAATGTAGAACACATACAACCTGTTTGATCATTAATATAACTTGGTAATTAGTGTAAGAACATGTCTAAACATGTTCAACCCGACAATTTCCTGTTTAGACCCGGTTCGGAACCGAAAGACGCAAAGCTTTGACTTTTGCTTTGACTTCAGTTCTGACCCGTTTTGGTATGTTTTAAAAATACCATAGAGCTTCATTTGGACCAGGTTACATGCTAGTATAACCCTCTGTGATTATACACCATGGTTCATTAGTTAACCAATTAATACGCATGATTCCGTTAATTGCTCATATGTTGACCATTATGCCCTTTTCACCTTAAAACGTGATTTTTTGGAAATGTAAAAGAGTAGAAACTTTAATTACTAATATTTAAACTTGCATCCAAAGTTTGACATCAGTTTGAGGTGTAGACTAAGAGTTATGCTCGTTAGCGTGAAATGAAAGCTTTATGTTAATTAAACGGCGTAATTAGCGTATAGCCTAGTTAAGCCTACTTTTTGATATCAAACTTATTACCCACTGATGTAATATATTATTTTGGGATTTTTAAAGATTTTTAATTAATTTTTAGCCTGAGCATAACTAATAGTCGTAGGCTTATTCCGGTAATTGTCGGTTTTGCCCTTACGGGCCATAAAATGAGTTTTACATATCTAATCAACTCCAAACCTTTTGCTACTGATCACATATGATAAATAAATTATTTTAAGCCTTCTGGAATAATAAAAATATCAGCTTTATGTATCGAACCCGGAAAAGGCTTCTAATCGCCTTTTTAAGCGTTTTTAACGCATAGTATGTGCTATAACTATATTAAACATACAAGGGTTGATACCTACTGATATTTGAGGCAAATTATAATATTTTAACAGTAAGCAAAGGTTGTTAAACTCAGACTTCAGTATTGAGCTTTTCGGCTCAGGTAAATACTCTTAACTTATTTTCCCTATTACGGGCTTGGGATACGGTAATAAATACCGCATGGTCAGGTATGGGATTCAAAGACCAATGAGTCGGGAAATCCAAATAACCTGTTTTAATTCGTATTGCTTGACTGAAACATTGGGGATTAATGCGACCGTGTCCTGGATATCCTTGACTCATTAAATGCAATGGCCACGACTTAAGCACGGGGTGTAGGCATACACCTGACATATGCTATATGCTAATTAATTAATTATACCCAATAAGGGATTCCCATTAAGGGAATAGTGGTGTGTCGGTTAATCATGAACCGGCATAGAACCGGGCCCCGTATGTAGAGCAAGTTATGTAAAACTGATAACATGAAATATAGTTTATCCCGAGTTATAAAAGATTAATTTTGCCTCTGTGCATTTTAATCAAGTATAAAAGATTAATTTTGCCTTGTGCATTTTAATCAATGTGTCTACTTATTTTGTGCCGAAGTGCATTCAAACCAATTTACAAACTCTTTTCAAATGAGTCGGTTGAGTGTATTTACTAGTGAAAACTGACGTATTTTCAAAAGTCTAAGTGACAGGTACAAGTACGTAATAGGCTAGAAGCTGCTCAGGACGTTAATAAGGAATCTTGCAAGTTCTAGGCGTCTAAAGTCTGTTGAACATATTTATATTTTAAGATCCGCCTGTGGATCCTTTACTTTCCGTTGTAATACTGGATATTACTTTATATTCGGATTGTAATATATTTATCTTTTGCTTCCGCTGTGCATTTATATATTGTGTTGTTTGACTATGATGATATCAACTACGTCACGATATTCCCCACCGGGCCCACCGGTGACATGTGGAAAGTTGGGGTGTGACAGGTTGGTATCAGAGCCAACACTGAGTGAAGTAAACGCTAGCCTATTGCGTTTAATCTCAGTTACACAGTTGCACATTCTTGAGTCTAGACAAGAACATAGGACAAATTCCAATTCGTTTCATTGGCTTTTAATTACTTCCTTGATTATTTTTCTGATTAGCCTTTGCATGGGCAAGTCATTTTTATTAGAAGTCCCGTTTAGGGCAACTATATACTTGCTTAAATTTTAAAGGAACGATTATATTAAAAATATCATTACTATATTATAAAATCTACCATTAAAATAAAATGGCAATATCTAAAAGGTACAAGACCTAGCTCATGTGTCATTTTAAGACAGGGCCAAGACGGTAGTTCCACAATTAGATTCAGGTCCTTGTTAACATTTCAATTTAGGATTGTTCTACGTCAAATATTAAAAGAATCTTAAAGGTAAAACCTAGCCTAAATGTCAATGCAGACATGGCCAAGATGGTAAAACCTAGCCTAAATGTCAATGCAGACATGACCAAGATGGTAAAACCTAGCCTAAATGTTATTTCAGACATGGCCAAGACGGTAAAACCTATCCAAAAGATTCCAATCCCTGTTAAAATCTGTAAGTATGTTAACATTTTTGGCAAACTGTGAATCGTTAAAGTCACACAGGCCACCAGGGTTAATCTAAATTCCCTTATTTGAAATAATCATCCTTTAGTGATGTTTTGCCTACGGGCTATAATATTGTCCATTTGAGACATTGACATTGTGATCTTTATGATTCCTTGTCTAAGGTGGTAAGCTATGCTCAAACCTAATAGTCTATATGATCGATGCGATCATGACTAATATCATATAACATCCTAGTGATGTTTTGCCTACGGGCTATAATTATATTGTCCATTCGTGACAAAGACGGTTGTGATCTTTTATGATTCTCTGTCAAAGGTGGTGAGCTATGCTCAAGCCTCATAAATCTATATGATCAGTGCGATCATGACTAATATCATCAATATGATGATCATACTATTAACATCCTTAGTGATGAAGTGCCTACGGGCTATACTTTATTATATTGTCAATACGACAATGACAGTTGTAACCATTAAGGTTCCCTGTCTAAGGTGGTGGGCTATGCCCAAGCCTCATAGTCAATATGATCAATACTATCATGACTACTATCATCAGTGCGATGATTATTATTTTTCTTAAAGCATCGTTTTGTAATGTCAATTGATTTGCCTACGGGCCATATTGTATCGTCAATTATGACAACGACAGTTGTGGTCTACGACTCCCAGTTCAAAGGTGATGAACTTTGATTCAAACCTTAATGCCTCGATTCTCTGAAATCATGGCTTATATCATCCTATAAGAAGATCATATTATAACCATCCCTTAGAAGGGAAATGCCTACGGGCTATAGCTAATGTCCTCTGAGACTAAAGACAGTGGTAGCCTACAACTCCCTGTCAAGAAAAAGTAATGAACCTTGATTCACACCTAATTGCCTCGATCCCAAACGATCATGGCTTATAAATTATAAATGTCCATGTGACTAGGCCTTTCGTGCCACTAGTAAAACTATTATTGTTTTTATAATTAGGATAAGCTATAATATAAATCCTAAATAAATGTGATTAATAAATTAACCAAATATGGTCTCCGTTACCATGGTTAATGAATTTCCATAAAAGACAATTCCACAATAAACTCCCAAGTAAACTATTGTCCTTGTTCTATGTAACAGTTCAATCAAATGGCTGGCTCAGATGAAATTAACAGTCACCCAAAGGAGAATATTGACAACGCCCGAATTAATCTAACGGGTGCTGAGTTAAAGGCGTTAGTAGACGACGCCGTTACAAAAGCCTTAGAGCGGCAATATAAAGAGTATAGTGGGACTCGAAGTAGGACCCTATCAACACCGCATGCAAAGCCACCTCCCAAGAAGGATGAACCCAAGAAGGAAGATGACGAGCGTCACTCTTCTAATCATCATAGTGATCCGTCTCAACAGATCATACTGAATCAAGGACCCCGTGATAAGGGTTGCTCCTACAAGTACTTTGTTTCATGTAAACCCCGGGATTTCACTGGGGAGGAAGGAGCTGTAGATTGTATGACATGGTTAGATGAAATGGATAAGGGTGAGGCCTTAGCCTGGTGGTGATCGTTAATTCAAGCCACCGGGAAGATCCCTTTGTACAACATGACTTGGGATCAGTTCGTCGCTCTTATCAAAGAAAATTACTGTCCTCAACATGCAGTTGAGAAGATCGAGACTGAATTCTTGTCATTAATCATGGAGAACTTAGATTGTCAAGCATACCTTACAAGTTTCAATACCAAGTCTCGATTGGTTCCTTATTTGATTACACCGGAACCAAAGCGAATAGCTCGCTTTATTGGGGGTTTAGCCCCAGAAATAAAGGCAAGTGTGAAAGCATCGAGACATACTACATTCAGGTCAGCGGCATATCTGTCACTATCTCTCACACTTGATGTGGTTAGAAACAAGGCGGCCAAGGCCTCTGAAGATGGAAAGCGTAAAGGAGAGGATGATAACTCCCAGAATCCTAAGAAGGGAAAATCTGAGCTCAACAATGACCAACAGGAGTCCAACAAGAAGCCTACATGCAAAACCTGCAATAGGAGACACTGGGGACAGTGTCGATCAAACCAAAAGATAAAGCAATGTGGCATCTGCAAAAGAACTGGCCACCAGTCCCACGAATGTAGGGACATAAAGAATGCTAACTGTTTCAGCTGTGGCGAAAAGGGCCACATCAGTACTAATTGCCCTGAGGCCGCCAAGGAAGGAGCAGCTAAGTCTGGGAAGGATAAGGAAGGAAACGCCTGAATTACCGATTGAATGACAGAGACAGTGCATCTCAATAATAGCATCAGGTACGTCCCGTACCATTTAGCATTGATAGTTTCTGCTAAGTATCTTACGTTAATACAAAGGTTACTAAACCTTTAGTAAACCATAAGCTTAGCAAGCTTTTGATTACATTCATAAGAACTTCAGTTATTAAAAATAAAGTATAATTTACCAACGGAATCTTTAATGACCCTCTCTCCCATCCTCGGAGATAATCCTTTCATAAGAATCTGGAGTACTCTTCCCCAGAAAGAGTACGGCAATATATATATATAATACTTTATTTTAATATTTTCTCATTATTTCATATCGCCTGCGAATGCCAAACTATGTTTGATAAGAGTACCATATGAGGATTGGCGTGTCCTAGTGTGTCCCATAGATTGCTTCCATGCCTGATCAGTATGGAGGTTTAATGCATGGAACCCCTAAGATATCCCAATGATCATATTGTAATAAAGTCGACTAGTAGTATTCAAAGAAGATATCCAATATAAAATGTCCTTATAAGTATCTCTACTTTGGACATCCTTACAATTTATAAAGAGAATGTGTCATTTATCTGACACCGACATCGATAGATGAACCAAAGCCTGAGTGTACGGACATCTCTGACACCTCTGTGTGCCAAATTTGTTAAATTATCAAGCTAGTTAAGCTCTGAATATATAGAATCATTCGAAGGAAATCAAATGTATCAGGATCAAGTGGCTTATAAGCTAAAACCTATTCAAGGAGCTTGGCGGAGCTCGCAATACATTACACACTAGTAACCGAAGGATGTGTTTCGCCAATAACCGAAAAACATTATCACGTAATGATAGGCAGACTAATGAAACTTTATGATTAGACAATAAACCTGTATAGACTAAGAATCGACAGGTTAAGAAGCTCCGAAGGAGAGTATGTACCTATTGCATAAGTCAACTGGGATACCCTTAGAGGCCCAAATATACTATGGAAGTAAGTCCGTGCTACTTCAGAAAATACTTCCATTATTCTAGCAAATCTCG
The DNA here is from genome assembly GCA_030545235.1 of Helianthus tuberosus. Lineage (NCBI taxonomy): Eukaryota > Viridiplantae > Streptophyta > Magnoliopsida > Asterales > Asteraceae > Helianthus > Helianthus tuberosus. Next base: position 45,195 of record JARYGA010041897.1, read on the forward strand.
AGGTTGAGATTTCTTTTAAGGGGGTGAGGATGTAACACCTCGTAAAATCACGTCCAATGAAGTATTGACACGTGTAATAAACCCTAATGAAGTCAAACATTGAATTCAAGGGACTAATTTTTCGAAAAATCGAAAAATTTGATTATGAAAGAACTGGAAGTATTATCATACCAAAAATAAGTTTCTAATTAACCTTTTTATGGTTTTATATTCACAAATGAGCCACTTGTTAATCAAGTGTAGCTTTTTGTAAATAATTGAAAGTTTGCGCAAAAAAGGGTTAAAAGCGTCAACATGTTAATTCTTACCTCTGAGTGATCTTTTAACAAACCGAGAGCCTCATGAAATTTGATTATACTCTCGGGAATGCCAATCATTGGCCATCCAAGGCTTTTATGCCCAAAAGTGAAGTTACGCGCAACTTTGCAAGTATAAGGGACTAGACGTGTCAATATGTTTAATTATACCTCTGAATGACCTTCTATCGAGCCCGGAGCATTATGATGTTTAATAATACTTTCAAGAATGCCTAATATGAATTAGATGAGGCTTCAATGCTATTAAATGATAAGTTACGCAAGTTTGCGCATTAGAAGGACTTAAAGCGTCAAACTGCTAAAGTATACCGATTCGTATGTTATCGGACCTCCCGGAATATGAACATGAGTTATACATACCTTAATTATCCTTCTCATAGCTTAGATATAGGCTTTGAGGTGTTTAGTGCGCAAAAATAAACTTTTAAGTCATGCAGGGACTAAAAGTGTCAAAAAGCGCACAAGTTTGCGTTTACGCGCATATCTTACATTCTGGATATTCCCGGACACCCAAAAATTTATGTAAGCACTAAAATATTTTATTTTAGTGTTTGGCTTGATAAAATTCCATTCATCGCGTCGTTTGGATTGTTTTTCACGTCCGTCCGTGTTTCGTCGTAATTGGCCGAACAACGTGACCGTACGACCAAATGAACCGACATCCGGCATATTTTTGAGCATGTTTCATGTTCTCTATGCTTAGGCATCATTTTAGAGCCTTAAAAATGGTTTAACGGGCCTTAGATAAGTCGGAAATGGCATTTGGAAGTGCAGGGACTAAAACTGTCAACAAATGAAACTTTGTTTGGCTGATAAGGTCCTTACGGACCTCAACATTATGGACCTTACGGTCCGTAAGCTAGTTCCCAGATGCAGAAACTCGTTTAAAATGGCTGTTCAGCCTTGCAAACGACTTATCTTGCCCCTTAACATCACCAAAGGCTGCCTAAACTGATTTTTTGCCCTTAGGGACACTTGTTGAAGAATTGTGGTCATTGGTAGACTTACATGTCAACATTTTGTGGATCAAAATTCAATATATAAGGCCTTCAATGTTGCAACATTCTTGCATTCATTCCATCTGCAATTGTGGGTCTTTCTGGAGCTCAAGAGCAGACACCAAGCATCCCTAATCGTGATTAGGACTTTGGTAAGCACCCTTGACCTTCCTTGATTAAGTTTTACTTAGTTATTAGTCTAAAAGTCAAACCATCGTAATTAACGGTTAACTTAACGATTAATCACTAAAGGTTCAGTGATTAGTCAAATTGAAAGTAGTTATAAGTTGGTAATTATGTGGGTAATAAACCCTTAAAAGGGTTACCCCTGATTCCCACTCTAACTAGGTCAAATGTTGGGTCAAACTTGCCATTAAAAAGTCAACAGGATGTTTAATTTACAATTTATGCATGATTAGAAATGTAGAACACATACAACCTGTTTGATCATTAATATAACTTGGTAATTAGTGTAAGAACATGTCTAAACATGTTCAACCCGACAATTTCCTGTTTAGACCCGGTTCGGAACCGAAGGACGCAAAGCTTTGACTTTTGCTTTGACTTCAGTTCTGAACCGTTTTGGTATGTTTTAAAAATACCATAGAGCTTCATTTGGACCAGGTTACATGCTAGTATAACCCTCTGTGATTATACACCATGGTTCATTAGTTAACCAATTAATACGCATGATTC
>JARYGA010041898.1:0-23344 GCA_030545235.1 Helianthus tuberosus
CATCTAGATATATGGGATTATATTTTTGTGCTTGATAGTGTTACACCTAAAATGAATTTTGTCTTATCAGAATACTCGAAAGAAGATGGTGTGGCAGACCTCATCGCTTGTGATGTTGATTATTCAATTGATTTAATGGTTATTCACTCTTTTGCTTGGAACCCGGGTTTGTCTTCGAATCATGTTCAAGCATCTCGTACACCAACCACTACTACCGCTGTTTGTGCAAGGCATGGTGTTATTGGTAATTTCACTATTTTTCTTGTTGGCGCTGGTTCGCATTTTGAGGTTGATTGGTTAGGAAAGACCTTTGGGTTTGATCCTGGTCCGTATTTTATCAATGCGCCTTCTACTACTTGCATTATTCACATGCTCGACCATGTTGGTGCGACTTTGTTTGAGTATATTAATTCTCCACTCTTTGTTGCACTGTTTTATTTTTATAGGGATATTGTCATGCTTAAACCAAATTGGAAAGGTTACGGTGTTGTTTGTTCTTTGCTACTTGGTGCACATAGCTGGTTGTTTAATACAAATTCACTGGTTGTTCCCAATTTCGAATGGAAACCGGGTTGGTTGTACCATAACAACCGATTGACCACTTGGCATTCCTTAACCGTTGCGATGGTTAAACGGCTTGGCTCTCGAGTGGACAATAACCAACTAGTTTTTTGTCTTGATTCGCAATTCAATGCTAATAAGAACACCAGAACCACCACATTTTTATTTCATTTTCAAATGGCAGATAAACGCCTTAGTTGGAAAGGGGGGACATCACTTGCATTTACGGTTGTCAGTGAGATAGATGTCTTCATATCTCCTTGGATTCCGAGTTCACATGTTACATCAGCAATGAGTTTTTCTTTGCACAAGCATTTGGCCTTGTCTACCACCTTAGAAATGCAGCCAACTTCCCAACATGGCGTGCATAAACTTGAAGATTGGACTGCCGAGGCCTTAGCTGATTTGATATTTGATGCAAAATCGACCCTAGATGTCCACTTGTTGTCTTATATTTCTTATGGAGATGCAGAATCTACCAAATTGCTCAGTAAGATTAAGCAATTGCAACATGTCGGAACAACTTGGGCAGATCATATTGCAACTACTTCTATAGTGGTGCTTCGGTTCCTAACAAGAGTTAAATGTCTTGGTTGGAATGGTGGCACAATCGTTCGAATTACTTACATCAATGATGGTTGTAGCAATTCAAATGTTAGATTGCGACTTTATAAGCTTGTTCAAGTCTTTTTGTTTCTGACACCACTAGTTATGGTCTATCTAGTGGGTTTGATGATTGCAACAAAAAAATTCAGCAACAAGAAGGTTATAATCGCAACTAAATCAGGGACAACCTATAAAGCTACTCTTGTTGCTGGTTCTACACTTGCCATTAAGCGACTCAACACTTGTAAGCTTCATGAACGACTTCATTGGAAAGGAGGTACTATAAAGATTTTTAGGTATCATGCTGAAATAAGTTCCAGCAATGGTGTCCCATTTGGCGACCGTAGTGAAATTTCACTTCAACAGGCCACTTTCGGTTATGAATATTTGGCTTGTGGCAATCTATATCCTATACACGCCGGTGGAAGGAGTTTTGGCCGTGGTAACTTGCGTATCGTTGACGAACTGGTTGACCGAGTTGTCATCAGCCATGGAGCGGGGCTTAATCACATATTATTTTGCATAACCATAACAAACTTTTACCTTTTTGAAGAATGTACTGGGTTCGGAATCACCGTTATGATGATACTGGGAGATTCTAAGTCGACGATGACGACTGATTCCATTTGTGTGGCAACTGTGTTTTTTCATAACAAAAAAAATTTAGTTTTAAAGTGGTTGGAGCTGCAACCGATGACCCGTCGTTACATTGCGTATATGAACGAACATTCGTGTTTTCAACTGGGATTGGTTTATGTCCGGTTGGAAAATATTGTGGGAGCATCGGAAGCCGGTGACTGTAACGCTTACACGTTTGACTTCGCCATGATGTTGCAGCTGCATATGCTACCAAATGCAGTGGTACTTAATGGTGCAACGTGGGGTCTTAATGGCGTTTTGGTAATTGATTCCAAAGCTTTTGAGTTATTCCCTTATATGCACTTTATTTCCATTGGGCTGGTAGGATGTATTCGACTCAAGTTTTGGGAGATTATGCATGTTCCTCATCCATTTGTGACTTTATCATCCAGATGGAATAATAATTGGAATTTGTTAGTCGGACATGTTAATTCTGATTCCCTAATTCTAAATGATGATTACAAAGTTAGATTGGTTGACTTTAGATTGCCTAGCCTTTTGACTACCACTTCTAGTCAACCAAATGATATTGGTTTTGCTCAAGTTGATACTTATGGTTTTGGTGTCGTGTTCATAGTATTGGCAACCGAAGAGGGGTTCAACTGTCATCTTATAATTTGGTATCATTATTTCATTTCCCACCGGTTGGAACGAGCTACTCAGGAAGACAAATATCAATCAACCAAACTACATCCTAACTTTCACCTTGAGGACAAGGTGAATTTGAAACGGGGGAGTAATGTTATGAACCGACTAGACCAGCATGGGCCCAACTTAGCAGCCCGTTCCATAAGCCCACTAAGAGAACAAGTCTATGGAAATGTGAAGGAAATATATAAGCCGAAGAGACTGAGAGCCAGGGCATGAATGAATATTGCAGAATGTTTGGTTTCTTCTTCCCATCTCCTACTCTGTGTGAACTCTAAGCTTCCCATCTCCTTCTCTATCAGTTATCTTGTATTACTTTCGATCCTTGTTTGTAATCGTTCAGAGAATTAATAGAAACCTATCTGATTTCATACCTTATTTGTATTACCTGTTGAGTTGTGAAATAACGATTCACAACACTTAAACTTATAATTTACACCGTGCCATTTGGCAGAGTACTTATTTCAGTAAAACGGTTATATGTTTAGAATGAAATTGTTGTGCTTTTTGTTTTTAAGACCTAATGGATTAAAAATGTCCGAAAAATAGTGTCATCTTTTTTTTTTTTTTTTCAAAATAAACAACCTTTTTATATAAATAAAACCAGAAAACTTGTTAAGTTACATCAAAACAGAAGGTAGACGGGCAACAAGCTGCGCTGCCAACCCTTTCTGAATTGCAAACCCCAACCTCCCAAACACAAACCCCTGCCCCCTTGGGGTCGAACAATTGCTGTGGATAACCCGTTGAACCCTCGTCAAGAAGTTGATGGCTTCTGGCGCTAGGGAGCCAAAAGTGTCATCTTTTGTCTGCAATATTAATTTATAGTTTTGTTCGGTTTTTATATCGAGAAATACACTTTACATTTAGCATATATTTTTAGTAAACTTGATAAATTTTATAAACAACTACAGTTCAATATAAACACGTCACATGTGTGTATCTATAATCACAAAACCCTCCAAACATAAGTAATTATGTGTCCATTTTTCTTTCATAGTGGGTATGTTTGGTGGTGTGGGTTATTAATTGGGGGTATGTTTTTTCGGTTGGTGTCGATCCCGGCTCAGAAGCTGCTTCTATTTAGGACGTTCTGTTTAATTTTATTTGGTCAAGGGATGTATTTTATGTCTTCAAAAATGATGATATTCAAGTGCCAGTATCGAAGGGAGGGGGAATAAACAACTGGAGTATATTTTTGTTGAAGACGTGGGCCCGTATCTTCTTTACGGTTTGTGGAAGTAGTTTTAATATGATTCAACCGGCCTGACCAGTGAGACGTCTGTTTCGACATCCGGTCTGGATTAAAAAACATTGGTAGAAACAATACATCACTCACTTTTGGTTGTGTTTTTTAAGAAATATTGATATTCCTTTCTCTATCTCACTCTTAGGCTTTACTTTTATTTTTTATATAATATTTGCAATATGCAGGTATGATCATTAGTTTATATTCTGTAGAAGGGGTGTGCAGAATTCGTTTCGAATTCGAAAAATTCGAAATTCGTGTAAATTCGTTTATCAAGAATTCGTTTCGATTATAAGAATTTGAATTCGAATTCGATTCAATTCGAGTCAAGTAAATCGTATACGATTTTATAATTTCAAATTCGATTCGATTCGAAATTCGAATTAAAATTATACATTTTTATTTATTATTTTATATATAATACATATATAACTTTTATTAGGCTATACTATAAATTATTTTCAAATTTTTTTCCAAGTATTAAAATTACCTATTACGAAACCCACTACATGACCCATAACTAAAACCTAAGTAACAAGTCTATCAATAGATTTCTAAGCGTAAGAATATTAACTTGTAATGTGGAGTGGTTATTCCTGACTTCTCGTTTTGAATTTTAAACTTGTGGTACTTTATTTGGGACTTTTTATTGTGATATCGTGTTTTATGGCTGCTTTAAAATTTATGTTTCATTTTGAAAGTTTTTTACATGTTTTTAAAGAATCTGAATTAAATCGATTATATTCGAATTCGATTCGAATTCGAATTTTTAAACGAATCGAACACAAAACGAGTACCAGGTTTTAAATTGTTGCCGCCGCATCGCGCGGGTTCCGGCTAGTATGTATATATATATATATAGGGTAGGGATCCTAAGAGAAGTCCACCCTATTTGAGAAACTTGAGAAGCAATCTGGACCACACATTTTCCCTAAGCAAAAAATGCAAAAAAAAGGTGAATAAAATGCAAATTTTTTTTTTAAAAATTTTTTTTTTTGGATTTATACACATGTGTATATTGTTAATCTTTTAACTATACATATATGTATATTGTCAATTATACATATATGTATATACATGTTTAAAATTGAAAAAATGTGTATATTGTTAATCTTAAACCATAAACACTAAAGCTAAACCTTAATGCTAAACCCTAAACTCTAAACCCTAAAGCTAAACCCTAAAGCTAAACCCTAATGCTAAACCCAAAAGCTAAAACTAAACACTAAAGCTAAACCCTTAATGCTAAACCCTAATACAAACCCTAAAGATAAAGCTAAACCCAAAAGCTAAACCCTAACGCTAAACCCAAAAGCTAAACCCTAATGCTAAACCCTAAATACTATTGCTAAACCCTAATGCTAAACCCTAATGTTAAACCCTAAAGCTAAACCCTAAACCCTAATGCTAAACCCTAAATACTAATGCTAAACCCTAAATAACACTTATTTTTCAATTTTAAACATGTATATACATATATGTATAATTGACAATATACATATATGTATAGTTAAAAGATTAACAATATACACATGTGTATAAATAAAAAAAAAAAATTAAAAAAAAAAATTTAATTCTTAAAGAAAAAGCAGCGATTTTTCCAAAAAAAAAAAAAAAAAAAAACTTTTTGCATTTTTTTCACCTTTTTTTTGCATTTTTTTGCTTAGGGAAAATGTGTGGTCCAGAATGCTTCTCAAGTTTCTCATTTAGCCAACTACTTCTCATATGATCCTTATCCTTTCACCTTTTTTTTGCATTTTTTTGCTTAGGGAAAATGTGTGGTCCAGAATGCTTCTCAAGTTTCTCATTTAGCCAACTACTTCTCATATGATCCTTATCCTATATATATATATATGGGGCCACTAAAATAAAAACCACACCCAGTTGTGAGAACCGAGAGAACCACTTTCCTACCATTAGATCTTCAAGATGGATGGATGATATTAAAAGTAATTAAAATTAATATTAAACTAGTGGATTTCTCCATGCGCTTCGCGGCAAGAATCCGGTCGATATTAGTTCACTTGCACATTAAGACATAGGGGAAAAACACATTGTAATGGCATATTCTGGAATCACCGAAAAATTACATCGTTATCTAAAACTAAATCGTAGAATCGTTTAAAAGAATGATTGTCTTCTTAATATGAAATAACTAATTAAAAAAATTAGTTGGTTATTAAAATAAAAGTTAAATTAACAAATAAAAAACTTAAACATGTTTATAATAAAGTACCTCTGTGAAAATAATAATAAAATATATATTAATTAATTGTTTATCACTTATTGATAATAAAATAAAGAAATTAAATTTACTGTTCATGATCAATTCCTAATAATATATATAATAATTTGAGTACCATATTGCTATATAAAATATTAAGACTAAAAAATCCACTAAAATGTGTTGTATTTCTATGTTGTATAACATTTTTTTGTGCTAAATTTTTTTATCTTAATTTTTTTTCTCAATTTTTTGTGCTGGATTTTTTTTTACTACATTTTGTTGCTAAAATTTTTCGTGTTATATTTTTTTACTAGATTTTTTTGTACTACATTTTTTGGGCGATATTTTTTTGTACTAGATTTTTTGTGCTAGATTTTTTGTACTAGATTTTTTGTGGTAGATTTTTTTGTACTAGATTTTTTTTGTTGTACTTTAAAAAAAACAAAAGAGATGCCACATGTCATTTTCACTCCTATTTATAAGGACCAAAATGCCCTTCATTCTTACTTATTAGGAGTGCCACATGTAATCATCACATTCCTTCATAGGCTACTTAGGCAAAATTCAATTTTTAGTTGTTCCTTCCCCTATATATATATATATATATATATATATATATATATATATATATATATATATATATATATATATATATAAAGTTTATCGTACATTACGGCTTAACGTACTTCACGTACAACAACGTGCGTGATTTGTTCTATAACATGCGTGATTAATGTTTTCAATATGCGTGATTATTGTGTTTCAACATGCGTGATTTTAAAATGAACGTGCGTAATTATCTTTCGTAGGTGATGTACGTTAAGCCGTAATGTACGTTAACCTTCCTCTATATATATAGGACAAAGATCCGTTAGGAACCACCCTTTATTGCGAGAACCGCGAGAATCAATGTGAACACAACAAAAAATAGCTAAAAAAACACAAATTTTTTTAAAAATATTTTTTTATAAAAAAATCGCTACTTTTAGTAGCAAAAAAAAAAAAATTTTTTTTTTGCTACTAAAAGTAGCGATTTTAACTTAAAAAATATTAAAAAAAAATTGTGAGTTTTTTTTGATTTTTTTTTTTAGGTTTTTTGGGGGTTTAGTTTTTAGCATTTTAGCTTGGGGGGGGGGGGGGGTGGGGGTTAGGGTTTTTTTAGGTTTTTTTAGCTATTTTAGGTTGTGTTCACATTGGTTCTCGCGGTTCTCGCAATAAAGGTGGTTCTCGCATGAACCTTACCCTATATATATATATATAGGGTGGGGTTCTAGAGTGAACACCAATGTATTTGCGAACTGAGTGAACAAATATTGGCCATTGATTTACACGCATGTATGGCTAGGATGTTAATCTGCGACTTAAATGAATAACTTTTAAGTAATCCTAGGATGTTTATATAATTATTATGTTTAAGTAGTTTGTTTGTGTGTTGCGAAAAACTGGAAATTGGCAGGTTTTGTGTATTCGTAAAATGAGAAATTATTGTAAATGCAACAAAAAAAAACCCCGACTTTTAGCGGCGACTAATGGTCAGTAAGTATTAACGCCAAAAGTCTATAGCTTTTAGAATAACTTTTAAGTAATCCTGGGATGTTTATATAATTATTATGTTTATGTAGTTTGTTTGTGTGTTGCGAAAAACTGGAAATTGGCAGGTTTTGTGTATTCGTAAAACCGGAAATTATTGTAAATGCAACAAAAAAAAAAACGACCTTTAGCGGCGACTAATGGCCAGTAAGTATTAACGCCGAAAGTCTAGCTACAACATTTTAGCGATGATGTGACGTCGCTAAAGGTATACAATGTCACACCCCAACCGATGGCGGAATCATCGGGGCGCGGCACTGAGCGAAACAGATTGTCCAGAAGTTTCCATAACAACTATCATTACCATTTAATTAAAGCAATACGTCCCATACCGTATCTTAAATAGTCAAACAAGTTATTACAGATAACATCAAAACAAATACTCTGTTCCGACAACTCAGATTTAATCATAACTAATTTATTCGTTGGTTTCTAGGACTCCAGTTCCTAACTTCAATTTCATCACAGCCCGAGAAGCATATAAACAACCTAGGCACCTGTCACATACGTTAAAATAAAGTCAATACATAAAATGTAAAGGTGAGCATACAAGTTTGATAATAGCATATAGAGTTCGAATTCGTTTACGCATAACCAGCACATACACATAGAGAAATGAAGCACGTTAGTTATCGACATAGATCCATCGATACCAATGACTGCGGGTTGACTGCCCGAGGCAGTTCGCAATACATGGTTACCACCGTAATCCATGCAAGTAAAGGATCCTTAACAACCCCCGTGTGAACGGGTGCTGAGTCCATGTGTAAGGCAGGTAGACAGCATTCCATGTGTAAACATAACAAACAAGCATTCATAAGCCACGTATAACATGCGTAAATGGTTTTGCGTTAAAATAGCTTGAGTAGTGTGATAGTTGTAGTTTGAATATTCGTAACGTATGTAACACCCAAAAGTGCTAAAGCAAAAAGGGTTCGAGTATACTCACAGCGATTGTGGATTGAAGGGAGCGCTTTACAGCGAGTACGGTTAGCCTGAATAGATTCGATAACGTAACGATAAGTGGCGCGTAAAACAGTACAAAGTGAGAGGGGTTAGGATGGCTGATCATGCGGATCAGCAATTCGTGAGAGGGAGTCATCCGTGCGCATGACCTATCCGTGCGGATGGTGATGCGTGCGGATGGTGATCCATCCGGATAAGCTATCCGTGCGTGCGACTGTCCGTGCGGATGGTGATCCGTGCGGAATAGTTGTGCGTGCGGATGACTTATCCGTACGGACAAGCTGTTCGTGCGGATAAACGTTCAAGTGGATTGTTTCTTCCTAAGTGTGAGATGTGTTTGTGTATGATGGCTTGTGCTTTGGAGTTTTCGTTGTAGTATTTAGAAATCACATAAGTGTTTCTACCTTTCAAGCCGGTCGCGCGGACGACAGTCCGTGCGTATGGTAGTCCGTGCGGACAGTGGTGATCCGTGCGGACAATCTGTGCGCGCGGGCAGGGACCATCCGTCCGGATAGTCTGTCCGTGCGTACGACTTGGCCGTTCGGATGATCATGGTTTGAATTTTAGTTGAAGGCCTTAGTATCTCATGATCCGAAGAGTAATCCTTTCAGAGGTCGTCTGTCCGGATTGTTCATTCGTCGATACTCAAACCTTGTTTGGAAAGTGGGTCCCAAGGGTAGCTCGTCCGGGTGGCAACCCGTCCGGATGACCTGTGCGTGCGGATGGTAATCCGTGCGCACAACTTGTCCGTGCGGACAGCTTGTCCGTGCGGATAACTGGTCCGTGCGGACAGTCTCTGGTCTGATTGTTCCGTTCGTCTACTCTTGGTTTCTGTTGTCGTTTATCGAGACGTTCTGATTACGTGGCAACCACTTGGAATTGTATTCTCACCCGCGTGACTAGACCGGTCAGGAACCACCCTAACTCGGCCTGTCGGCGACTCAGAACGGTCATTCCGGTTGACCCCGAAATCAGTTGTCTGTGGGTAGGATTCCAGATCTGGAACTAGCGCATCACTATTATCGAGTAGAGACTAGAACCGATCAGATTCGTACCGATTCTAAGGGAAAAAGAAGGAGAGAACTTAGGTTTATTTCTTTCAACTCTTTTATCCTTAGAAAAGTTTAGATCTAGGTTAAGTTATTGTGAAATCTTGTAGAAATCGTTTAGATCTGAGTTATTCTTGGTGGAATGAGGTCAAGCTTGAAGTTCATAAGAACTTCATGATGACGTCACCCGAGAATACCTCAAATTCGGATGATTTCGTGGTTAAAAGAGAAGATTTGAAAGATGGAAATGTGTAGAATTGTGTAGTGATCAAAGATGTACAAGAATTAGTGCAAGATCTTACCTGGATTGAGAGAAATCTGAGAAAAAGTGAAGAATGCGTGCGGTTCGGACGTCACTTGCCAAAAGTGGAAAAGTTGGAGAGTGACTCGTGTATTTATAGGATGCCAAAAAGGGAAAGGGGTGAGCCGTGCGCATGGCACGCACCCGGGTAGGCTATCCGCGCGGACAGGTCATCCGTGGGGATCGGCAATCCGTGCGGATCGGCAATCCGTGCGGATTGGCAATCCGTGCGGATTGACCATCCGTGCGGATGCTGTCTTCTTTGGTGTGTTCGGCGCGATGTTGCTTCGGTTTCGATTCGCGAGCGATTCGATAGGGTTTCCTAGTCAAATTACTTTCAGTCCCAACTACTTCTTATATGGTTTGACTCGGAATTCGGGTTCGGGTTCGGTTACGTTCGAGTTAGACTTCGAGTTCGATTGGGTTCGCTTGATTATCACAACATAACATAAAATAAACATGCACAGGTAACACGTAAAGCACACACACACGTATAAACAACAAGTAAAATAAACAGTTCGAGTTACGGTTCGATGTTGATTTGGTTAGCATAGCTTGATTAACTTTATCGCATTGTTACTTCCCATCATTCACAGTCCTAGGTCGATTGAAATATGGTAAGCACGATTCGATTATTGTAATGTACGACATTTACTCCACATAATATAAATAAAATAAAAACATTTCTACGAGTCAAGTCGCGCGAAATCGGTCGTTGACTTTGACCTTGACTTTTCACTCGTGAAAACACGGGGTGTTACAGCCTCCCTTTGTTTAGGGAATTTCGTCCCGAAATTAAGCTGGAAGCCGTAACTAACCGTGGATCACATGTGAGAGTCCTTAGTTCGGACCATTGAAAATCGTCAAATTAATCGGGATTTTAAGGTTAAAATGGCTGATTTTTGGATATGATGTGCGAAAACATCTGATCTAAAATCCTATAAAGTTTCCGATCTTAATTCGAAGCCGTTTGGGAGAAATCTTAATTTTTGTTTAAAAAGATGTTGAATGTTGCAGTTGATGTTCACCGCAAGCATGACATATCCGTGCGGATAACATATACGTATTGACTATTGTTGACTATGAATCGTGCGGAGTCCGTGAACGTGTGTGACCAAACATAATCGCAACGGAGTCAAATCGGTCCTAACAAGTGGTATCTGAGCAGGTGCTCGATTGCTCAGATCAAACACACTAGAATTTACTACAATCGTGATTCTATTGATTACTGAAAGCATCGTACAAAGTACTAGAATCACTTTGCCACTTTCTTTCTCTACTTTCTCTCTCTAGGCCTAAGGGTTCTATTTATAGGCACAAGGTTATAAGGAATCTCTCCTTATTTACAATTATGCCACCTTGCCTTTCTTAACCAGACATTACTCACTCGTTAAACAGCTGTGGATACTTTGTCTTCATGTCGTTTTCGAGTTCTCAAGTGAACTCCGCGCCTCGTTTGCCTTCCCATCGGACTTTCACAATAGGAATGCGTGAGCGTCTGAGTTCTTTGGTTTGGCGATCCATGATTTCGACAGGCTTCTCCACGAAGTGTAATGTTTCGTTCACTTGTAGATCATCTAGAGGAACATGTAAGTCGTGGTCGGCGATGCACTTTCGGAGGTTTGACACGTGGAAAGTCGGATGGACATTGCTAAGTTCCTCCGGTAATTCGAGTCTGTAGGCGACTTTTCCGATCCTCTCCAGAATCTTAAAAGGTCCCACATATCGAGGCGCGAGTTTCCCCTTCTTGCCGAATCAGACTACACCCTTCCAAGGTGATACCTTTAGGAGTACGTAGTCACCAACGCCATATTCACGGGGCTTGCGCTTTTTATCGGCGTAAACTTTCTGTCGATCCCGAGCTTTCGCTAGGTTGTCCCGAATTTGGAAAATTTTGTCTGTCGTTTCTTGTAGCAGCTCCGGACCGGTTAGTTGCGAGTGACCGATCTCGTGCCACACAATAGGCGATCGACATCTTCTTCCGTATAAGGCCTCGAAAGGTGCCATCTGGATGCTAGCCTGGTAGCTGTTGTTGTACGAGAATTCGACTAACGGAAGGTGTCTATCCCAATTACCACTGAAGTCTAGAACACACGAACGGAGCATGTCTTCAAGCGTACGAATCGTTCTTTCAGTCTGACCGTCGGTTTGTGGGTGGAACGCAGTACTTAGATTAAGCGTTGTACCGAGTGCCGTTTGAAACGTTTCCCACAATCGTGAAGTGAACCGAGCATCACGATCAGAGATGATGTCACGAGGCGTCCCATGTCGACAAATGATCTCGTCGGTGTAGATTCGGGCTAATCGTTCCACCTTGTAGTCCTCTCGTATTGGCAGAAAGTGAGCTGATTTAGTCAAACGGTCAATAACAACCCAAATGCTGTCGTGACCTGATGACGTGGTTGGAAGCTTGGTTACGAAATCCATAGCTATGCTCTCCCATTTCCACATGGGAATTGGTGGTTGTTCGAGCAAGCCAGAGGGTCTTTGATGTTCAGCCTTGATTCTAGCACAGGTTAGGCATTTTCCTACGTAGAGAGCGATATCCCGTTTCATACCCGGCCACCAGTACCTGTAGCGAAGATCGTGGTACATTTTGTCAGCACCGGGATGAATAGAGTATCGAGATTTGTGGGCTTCATCCATGATAATCTGTCGCAGGTTGGTTCGCTTGGGAATCCAAATTCGGTCTAAGAAGTGGAATATCCCATTTGATTTGCTCACAAGCTGGGCTCCATCGTGGTAGATTCTTTCTTTCTTCAAGGTGCGTTCGTTGAAACATGCATGTTGGGCGTCGCGAATGAGAGCTTCGAGGTTGTGCTGGGCTTGAACATTTCGAGTGCTAAGCAGATAGCTCCGTCTGCTAAGTGCGTCGGCAACAACATTTGCTTTGCCTGGGTGATAACGAATCTCACAGTCGTAATCGTTGAGAAGTTCTACCCATCGGCGTTGACGCATATTTAGTTCCTTTTGATTAAAGATGTGCTGTAGGCTCTTATGATCGGTGAAGATCGTACACCTTGTACCATACAGGTAGTGTCGCCAAATCTTTAATGCAAAAACAACTGCGCCTAGCTCGAGATCGTGGGTTGTATAGTTCTTCTCTTGGATTTTGAGCTGACGAGATGCGTAAGCTATGACCTTGTCTCGTTGCATTAGGACACAACCGAGACCAAGGTTGGAGGCATCACAGTAGACAATGAAATTATCGTTTCCGTCGGGTAGTGTGAGAACAGGAGCATTGCAAAGCATGTATTTGAGGGTTCGAAAGGCAGACTCTTGTTTGGTTCCCCAGACAAAAGGCTGGTCCTTATGAGTGAGAGAGGTAAGTGGTACAGCAATTTTCGAGAATCCTTCGATAAATCGTCGATAATAGCCCGCTAGCCCGAGAAAGGAGCGGACTTCAGTCGGGTTCTTAGGCGTAACCCAGCTCTTAACAGCTTCAATCTTCGCAGGATCGACGTGAATACCCTGACTATTTACGATGTGACCCAGAAACTGAACCTCCCCCAACCAAAACTCGCACTTGGAGAATTTGGCGTAGAGTTGGTTCCCCTGGAGTAACTCGAGAACCAAACGTAGATGTTGCGTGTGTTCGGCTCTTGTTTTGGAATAGATCAAGACATCGTCGATGAACACGATGACGAAACGGTCGAGATATGGTTTACACACTCGATTCATCAGATCCATGAAAACTGCTGGTGCGTTCGTTAGACCAAAAGGCATGACAACGAATTCGTAATGACCGTAACGAGTGCGAAATGCGGTTTTGGGTATATCCTCCTTTTGTATACGCAGCTGATGATATCCTGAACGTAGATCGATCTTCGAGAAACACGTAGCGCCTTGTAGCTGATCAAACAAATCGTCGATTCGAGGCAGAGGATAGCGGTTCTTGATAGTCAACTTATTCAATTCCCGGTAGTCGATGCACATCCGGAACGACCCGTCCTTCTTTTTGACGAAAAGGACTGGTGCGCCCCAAGGAGAGGTGCTCGGGCGAATGAAGCCTTTTTCAAGCAATTCCTGGAGTTGGGTTGAGAGTTCGCGCATTTCGGACGGCGCGAGTTGATAAGGAGCTCTGGCGATAGGATTAGCTCCAGGAATGAGATCAATGCGAAAATCAATATCACGCTTAGGAGGTAGTCCGGGAAGATCCTCTGGAAAAACTCGAGGAAATTCTCGAACCACAGGAACGTCTTTCACTTCCTTCTTCTCTTTCTTTTCCTTCTCCAATGCTACAATGTTAGCCAAGAAAGCTCTGTATTCCTTGCGGAGATACTTGCTAGCTTGGAGACATGACATAAGCTTGAGACCCTTCGAAGTAGTATCTCCATAAACACACAATGAATCACCGTTTGCGAGCGAAAAACGAATCATTTTATCGAAGCACACAACTTCGGGATGGTTTTCGCGAAGAAAGTCCATGCCTACTATGACATCAAAGCTTCCTAGTTGCATTGGAATGAGATCGATTGAGAAGATGTGATTGTTGAGCTCGAGAGTGCAATCACGAATAACAGAGTTTACAGCGACGGTTCTTCCGGTAGCGACTTCAACATCGAATGCAGAGGAGAGTCGGGAACGTTTACGACTAAGGAGTTTCTCAAATTCGATCGACACAAAGCAATTATCGGCTCAAGTATCAAACAAACATGAAGCATAAATACCATTCACAAGGAACGTACCATTGACCACGTTGTTGTCGGCCTGGGCTTGACGCACATTGAGATTGAAAGTTCTGGCGCGTGCTGCCTGTTGCTGCTGCTGTGGCGGCTGCTGTTGCGGTTCTTGTTTCACTACCCTGTTCGGGCACATGTTGGCGAAATGGTTCGGGTCGCCACACGTGAAGCATGCTCTGGCTTTGACTGCGGGTGCCGGAGGAGCTTGTTGACCCTGTGGGGCAGCGAGTAAAGCTTGATTGGCGGGAGCTTGACGAATACGTCAATTAGCAGTAAAGTGGCCGTAGACATTGCAGTGAGCACAGAAGCGGCATTGGATAGCAGTCGGGTGATGATAGGTGCAAGTAGGGCAGAGCGGGTGTGGTCCAGTATATGCACGCTTTGCAGGCGGTGCATTGGCCACAGGCGCCGCTACTTGACGCTGTTGGGCAGGTACCCTTTTGTCATTGATTTCAGCGGCCAGCAGATAGGTTTCTTCGATCGTGGCAGTCTTAGCCGCTTGCACGAAATCAGCGACGCAGTCGGGCAGGGCTCGGATGTACTTCTTGATGGTCATCTCAGGAGTCTTGACCTGGTCAGGACAGATAATGCTGAGCTGTTTGAAGCGAGCAGTGAGGCCAACATTGTCTCCATCCTTCTGATGTATGTGCCAAAATTCATCTTCAAGCTTTTGACGCTCGTGAGGAGGGCAGAATTCCTCTAGCATGACTTCCTTGAGCTCATCCCACGACAAACCGTAAGCTGCATCATTCCCTCTCTTGTTCCTCTCGGCCGTCCACCAGTCCAAAGCACGGGACTGAAAGACGCCGGTAGCGTTCAGAGTTCGAAGGTCATCAGGGCAACCACTTTGTCGCAGAGTAACCTCGATAGAGTCAAACCAGTGGAATAGAGCAGTAGGACCTCCTTCGCCTGTGAATTCTTTCGGCCCGCATGACTTGAATTGTTTGAAACTGAAAGGTCTCGCGAAAGCTCTAGGACCTTCAGTCCTCGATTCCTCGGATGATTTGCTGGCATTTTCGTAGGCATCGCTCACCGCCTTTGCTACAGCTTTCGCGACGATGGAAGCAAGACGTCTGTCCTTCTTTTCTTGGCGAGAGAGTGGATGACGGGATCCAGACGACATTGTCTGCAATAGACATCGCCATGGAACTCAACACATGTATTCGAATCTCACCTCACACGTCTACTACTACTAAAGCTCAGTAACACGTACCATGTAAACGCATATAGTCACAGAATTGCACCAAATCACATAAACACATAGAGTACATAATCACAATATTCCTAAACACGTAGGCACAACTGTAAGAAACACGTATAACTTAATCACTAAAAGTACCTACGAGCATACAAAGCATTCTGACTGCCTCTATTGTCGATTTGCTAGCGATGAGTTGTGTGGGTTTTGTGTTTTAGCAGAAGCAATAGTGTTGGGTCGACACCAATAATACCTCAAAACGTTAACAAATAACAGAAAATGCAAAAAATTTTCATAAAGATCGACAAATCGAAGGTAGATTGTCCGTGGCTAATAGACTTCGACTAACCAAAGTGGCTCGACTATTCGCAAGGATCCTGCACAATTACCTCCAGGACTATGCCCTTGCCTCGATTCTTGGGCGTTGGCGCAATTCCCATTGGTTATATTGTGTCTTTAGATTGTTGGAGTCCATCGAACTTTGGTGAGAGTTTTTGTATAAAAGCGGGACGAGTCATCAAGGTTAGGGTTTCACCCCTATCTTGCAACTTCCGTCCTCGTTTTTGATAGAAATTGAGGAGATTATTCATCAAAATATGGATTTCACTCCTGATTTGGTATGATTCTCCTCGTTTGTAGCTAAAACGTAAGTTGGTTAGGCAACTTTAGTCGAGAGTTTGCGGTTTTCACACCTATTCTCGGCCTCATTACCTGTTCACAACTTGAAAATTCGAGTGCAGTGATAGAAAAGAGTGAGTGATAGCGGCGAGTTCACGCATACGCGTGAGTTGGTCTGTTGGTTCTTAACTATAGACTAGGTCTCTAAGACTTCGACCCGGACTAGGTCGAGTCTTGCCTAATTCCCTATAGTTATGGCTCTGATACCAATCTGTCACACCCCAACCGATGGCGGAATCATCGGGGCGCGGCACTGAGCGAAACAGATTGTCCAGAAGTTTCCATAACAACTATCATTACCATTTAATTAAAGCAATACGTCCCATACCATATCTTAAATAGTCAAACAAGTTATTACAGATAACATCAAAACAAATACTCTGTTCCGACAACTCAGATTTAATCATAACTAATTTATTCGTTGGTTTCTAGGACTCCAGTTCCTAACTTCAATTTCATCACAGCCCGAGAAGCATATAAACAACCTAGGCACCTGTCACATACGTTAAAATAAAGTCAATACATAAAATGTAAAGGTGAGCATACAAGTTTGATAATAGCATATAGAGTTCGAATTCGTTTACGCATAACCAGCACGTACACATAGAGAAATGAAGCACGTTAGTTATCGACATAGATCCATCGATACCAATGACTGCGGGTTGACTGCCCGAGGCAGTTCGCAATACATGGTTACCACCGTAATCCATGCAAGTAAAGGATCCTTAACAACCCCCGTGTGAACGGGTGCTGAGTCCAAACTATAGTACTATCGTTGCTAAGGCAGGTAGACAGCATTCCATGTGTAAACATAACAAACAAGCATTCATAAGCCACGTATAACATGCGTAAATGGTTTAGCATTAA
Source organism: Helianthus tuberosus (assembly GCA_030545235.1). NCBI lineage: Eukaryota > Viridiplantae > Streptophyta > Magnoliopsida > Asterales > Asteraceae > Helianthus > Helianthus tuberosus. The sequence goes on from JARYGA010041898.1 coordinate 17,262, forward strand.
AATAGCTTGAGTAGTGTGATAGTTGTAGTTTGAATATTCGTAAGGTATGTAATACCCAAAAGTGCTAAAGCAAAAAGGGTTCGAGTATACTCACAGCGATTGTGGATTGAAGGGAGCGCTTTACAGCGAGTACGGTTAGCCTGAATAGATTCGATAACGTAACGATAAGTGGCGCGAAAAACAGTACAAAGTGAGAGGGGTTAGGATGGCTGATCGTGCGGATCAGCAATCCGTGAGAGGGAGTCATCCGTGCGCATGACCTATCCGTGCGGATGGTGATACGTGCGGATGGTGATCCATCCGGATAAGCTATCCGTGCGTGCGACTGTCCGTGCGGATGGTGATCCGTGCGGACTAGTTGTGCGTGCGGATGACTTATCCGTACGGACAAGCTGTTCGTACGGATAAACGTTCAAGTGGATTGTTTCTTCCTAAGTGTGAGATGTGTTTGTGTATGATGGCTTGTGCTTTGGAGTTTTCGTTGTAGTATTTAGAAATCACATAAGTGTTTCTACCTTTCAAGCCGGTCGCGCGGACAACAGTCCGTGCGTATGGTAGTTCGTGCGGACAGTGGTGATCCGTGCGGACAGTCTGTGCGCGCGAGCAGGGACCATCCGTCCGGATAGTCTGTCCGTGCGTACGACTTGGCCGTTCGGATGATCATGGTTTGAATTTTAGTTGAAGGCCTTAGTATCTCATGATCCGAAGAGTAATCCTTTCAGAGGTCGTCTGTCCGGATTGTTCATTCGTCGATACTCAAACCTTGTTTGGAAAGTGGGTCCCAAGGGTAGCTCGTCCGGGTGGCAACCCGTCCGGATGACCTGTGCATGCGGATGGTAATCCGTGCGCACAACTTGTCCGTGCGGACAGCTTGTCCGTGCGGACAACTGGTCCGTGCGGACAGTCTCTGGTCTGATTGTTCCGTTCGTCTACTCTTGGTTTCTGTTGTCGTTTATCGAGACGTTCTGATTACGTGGCAACCACTTGGAATTGTATTCTCACCCGCGTGACTAGACCGGTCAGGAACCACCCTAACTCGGCCTGTCGGCGACTCAGAACGGTCATTCCGGTTGACCCCGAAATCAGTTGTCTGTGGGTAGGATTCCAGATCTGGAACTAGCGCATCACTATTATCGAGTAGAGACTAGAACCGATCAGATTCGTACCGATTCTAAGGGAAAAAGAAGGAGAGAACTTAGGTTTATTTCTTTCAACTCTTTTATCCTTAGAAAAGTTTAGATCTAGGTGAAGTTATTGTGAAATCTTGTAGAAATCGTTTAGATCTGAGTTATTCTTGGTGGAATGAGGTCAAGCTTGAAGTTCATAAGAACTTCATGATGACGTCACCCGAGAATACCTCAAATCCGGATGATTTCGTGGTTAAAAGTGAAGATTTGAAAGATGGAAATGTGTAGAATTGTGTAGTGATCAAAGATGTACAAGAATTAGTGCAATATCTTACCTGGATTGAGAGAAATCTGAGAAAAAGTGAAGAATGCGTGCGGTTCGGACGTCACTTGCCAAAAGTGGAAAAGTTGGAGAGTGACCCGTGTATTTATAGGATGCCAAAAAGGGAAAGGGGTGAGCCGTGCGCATGGCACGCACCCGGGTAGGCTATCCGCGCGGACTGGTCATCCGTGCGGATCGGCAATCCGTGCGGATTGGCAATCCGTGCGGATTGACCATCCGTGCGGATGCCGTCTTCTTTGGTGTGTTCGGCGCGATGTTGCTTCGGTTTCGATTCGCGAGCGATTCGATAGGGTTTCCTAGTCAAATTACTTTCAGTCCCAACTACTTCTTATATGGTTTGACTCGGAATTCGGGTTCGGTTACGTTCGAGTTAGACTTCGAGTTCGATTGGGTTCGCTTGATTATCACAACATAACATAAAATAAACATGCACAGGTAACACGTAAAGCACACACACACGTATAAACAACAAGTAAAATATACAGTTCGAGTTACGGTTCGATGTCGATTTGGTTAGCATAACTTGATTAACTTTATCGCATTGTTACTTCCCATCATTCACAGTCGTAGGTCGATTGAAATATGGTAAGCACGATTCGATTATTGTAATGTACGACATTTACTCCACATAATATAAATAAAATAAAAACATTTCTACGAGTCAAGTCGCGCGAAATCGGTCGTTGACTTTGACCTTGACTTTGACTTTCACTCGTGAAAACACGGGGTGTTACATACAACTTTTAGCGACGACAACAGCCTTTAGCGGCGACAAATAGACCAATACCGGCCAAGATTTAGCGGCGACCATATCACCGCTAAAAGTATTAGCGGCCCAGATAAATACCGGCTCAGCTACTGCTTTGCTTTCTTGTAGTGTTTTGGGTTTTAAAGTAGTGAAAAATTTCAGATAGTTGCAATGTTTTTTCCTTTATTATAGTAAGATGCATGAAAATATGTGTAACGACACAACTATGATTATTTTTTATGTATAACATAAACACATTAAACCTGACTTTATATACAACATACTTTTTAAAACAAGAACTTAACTTTGACTTTAAATATAACATAGAGTTAAAAGCCCGGATAGTCACTGTGGTTTTCCCTTTTTTCACAACTAGTCCCTAACTTTCTAAAATTATAGCTATAGTCCCCAACTTTTGCAATTTTGTTCCCGGATAGTCCCTGACGCGAATGAGGGTTAGTTTTCCCAGTTAAGTTGGTGTGAAATGACTATAATGCCCTTGCTATTAAAAATTAACAAATAAAACATAACATCAAAGATTAAAAAATAAATATGGGCCCCACCTAAATTATCACCCACCTTTTCTTCATCCCAACACCCCTGCAACCACCCACCTCCACCATCATCTTTAACCTCATCCATATGTTTATCTATTGTTCAATGGCTTCTTCAAGCTTTTATCTATTGTTCTTGACTCTTTCATGGAGTTTCCAAAGCAATTAGGTCTATCAGTGGATGGTGGCAGTGAATGAGGTTGAAGATGATGGTGGAGGTGGGTGGTTGTAGGGATGTTAGGATGAAGATGTGGGTGGTAATTTAGGTGGGGCCCACATTTATTTTTTAATTTTTAATGTTATGTTTTATATGTTAATTTTTAATAGCAAGGGTATTATAGTTATTTCACACCAACTTAACTGAGAAAACTAACCCTCATCCGCGTCAGGGACTATCCGGGAACGAAATTGCAAAAGTTGGGGACTATAGCTGTAATTTTTGAAAGTTAGGGACTAAAGGTGAAAAAAGAGCAAACCACATGGACTATCCGGGCATTTAACTCTATAACATACTTTTTAAAACAAGTACTTAACTTTGAGATTTACTTTTATTATCTTAAAAAACTTACATTTTGAATAAATCAATTTCTAATACTTTCTGTATATAAATGCAATTAATTTAAGTAAATAATTTCTTTAAACTTCTTAAGAGTTTCATCCCAGTAGGATCGACATCTTAATGAGTTGTTTCAGTTTTAATTTGAACAAATTACATGTGATCTAGAACTCGCAATGTATCGAAAGGTGCATATACCCAAAAATATTGGAGCCTTTCTCTTTCAGAATTTTGATAGATATACAATATTAAACTACTTTAGGTAAAACAATACCTCACAAATGTCTTAGGACAGCAAGTTCTGAAACAAAATGTATCTCTCCGCAAAGATACATGTAATTTTATGTTTTATCATATTTTGCGACCAAAACAAAGGTTGTAAAATTAACGACTAAAATCAATCCGATCGCATATTTTGTGACTGTTTCATTTCAGTTGAAAATCAGCCGAAAAATAAAGGGAAAAATAAATATAAACAAAACAAAATACATTCACAATAGTAGCAAATTCATTTTGATTAATCAACTTTTGTGACTGTATTTTTATTGGACAAAGGAGGTTTTTGATTGACTTGACATGGTAGACGAACCCATAAATACTTTATTTTTATTTTTACGAAACATATTTTAATATTTAAACTTAACTGAATGATAATACATTCCACCATAACGTAGATAATATCAATTTTATAATATGTCAGTACGTATCAAACAACTATGATTTCGTGTGCATCTATTGTTTTATGTGGGAGGTTATTTGAATAAATAGAAATAACTTCACATGTCACATGTACTGTTTGTTTAAGGTTAACAAAGGATTGCTATAATTTTTTTTCTCTTAATTTTTATTTTAATAATACTTATTGTTTTGTTTCTTTGATCAATTTATGTTAATTTTCTATTAGTTTTACTCATTTAGTTCATCTTTAATATATTAGAAAACGATTTTAATATATTAAAGTTATATAACTAGACTTCAACAAATACATTAGGCCATGTGGTGTACTCTAAAATTTTGGGTATTTATGGTGACATAACATGTTAACCGAGATTGCAAACCACCCCCTCCCTGTGTTAAGTGACATTAAATAGGTTGTATGTTAAGGCATTAGGGTGTACCTTAACAAAAGTGGTGTTAAAGGTGACATGTCATGTTAAGAGACCTTGCATACCATTCCTTTCTTGTGTTAATGGATGTTAAAGGGATTACTTGTTAAGATGTTAACCGAATGTTAAAAGATTAAATTAATTTCTTTCCTTTTTTTAAACAAAAAAATACTAAAGAAATCAAGTTAGGTGGGGTTAACGGGAGTAGACCATTTCCTCGAGATGAAGTGAAGTGAAATGAGGAAAAATGAGTGATGTGATACCTAGGTGGAGTTGAGAAGTATTAAAGTATACCCTAAGACCTAACATGTTAATCGGATGTTAAGAGACATAATTAATTATTCTTTTATTTTTTAAACCAAAAATCACTAAAAATTATGGTTAGATGAAGTTAAAAGTGATTAAATCATATTCTTGAAGTGAAGTAAAATAAAATGAGGAAAAAAAATGTCAATTTAACATTTAAGTGAAGTTAAGATTGTTAAAGTATACCTAAAGACCTTATATATAGACACATTTATTTCCTCCACATAAATGCGTCAATTTACTATTGTTGATTAAACATGTAAAAACTCTTCACATAAATAGCATAACCACTAAAACCATGCGTATTATATAGGCATAGACATGAAAAAAGAGACATTTCAGTTTAAATGCTTAATAAGAAGAAAAAAACATGAAAAATAATGAATGAAAAAGTATTAAGGGACCTTAACCATTACATAGAGTATTATAATGTTGATGTGCCGAAAAATGCTTCTTAAGGAGCATTAGCCATTATGCAACTGGTCTAATAAATATGATGCAACAAGGAAAAAATGTATACTTACAAGGCAATGCGTAGTGGGGGGTTATATATCGCTATATTGAGCTATAACGCCCCCCCCCCCCCCCCCCCCCCGCGTTATGGGGGTCATGGAACATGGCCTTCATATGCATAGCGCCACCATGGTGGTTTCTCTCTCACACACATATATATACATACATATATATGTATAATTAAAGGGGTATAACTATAATCGCACTTCACACTCAAGTTATATAACCCCTCATTTCTTACACATTTGTCACAGGTCGTATAACCGCACATCTATAGAGGTTATAGGACTTGATCATTACACATGTTCTAATTACTAAATTAAAGTATGACAAAATGTAGAAAACTTCAAGCCTAAAAGTTCGATTCTCTAAACCCAAATAATTAATCAAATTATAATCTTTTATATATTTGAATGTGGCAATAAAAGTCAGTCAATAAGCTAATATATGTTGTGTATACTTTCAGTGGCGGATCTAGGATTCCGACCAAACGGGAACGTTTTATAAATAAGCGGTAACGAAATCGAAAAAACGTCAAATTTTTCCAAAATTTACACTAAAAACATCAAAAATTTTCCGGCCAAGCGGTAGCGGAGGCTACCCCTTACATCAAGGTAGATCCGCCCCTGTATACTTTCGTAACCAAAAGGTTTACTATGGATTTGAGACAACAAGTTACCAAAACCAACAAAATACTCTCAACCAAATATGAAGTAATTCAGAATAATAAATGATATAAATGTAATTTTCATTTGCTTGGGGTCAAAATATTTGGCTATATAAACAAGGAAGATGGATGCATGAAAACATAACACACAACAATGAGATCA